>VDFB02105158.1:50511-126413 GCA_007258455.2 Sequoia sempervirens | reverse complement strand
AGATGGTGGAAATACTAAGTTAAGGGTTAAAAGTAAAGTTGGATCAAATTGGATCATTCTCCCTAGAAATATTTCAAAGAGTTCTACGGTCAACACCAAACAAGGGAGAATTTGAAGAATTACAGCCTCCTACGAGGGCAAAGCGAGCTCAGGGAAGTAGCGTTGCCTCTTCCTCTTCCTCCATTCCATCCACCTCCATTCCACCCTCACCTTCATTTGGCTGGCCTTTATCCTCCACCCAACCATCTCAAACTACATTTGCACCACCTATCTCCAGCAGCCAGGGGATTGCTCCTCTCCTGGTCCTTCCAGCCCAGGGCATGGTCCAGTCAGCTGCAGCTCAAGTACAGTCCTAGATTGTTGTTGTATTGTAGATACAGCCCCAAATTGTCATCTTCCAACATCGGATACCACCTCTACCACCCTCCATGGCTTGGTTAGCACATAACCCTTCGCCGATACATTTTGCTGCCTACAATGATATGCCCAAGAATTTGGAGGGATTTTGTTTGAAGTTTCATCTGTGCGACCTACAAAGAACAACTGAGGAGCATATCAAAATATTCGAGACAGCAATCATCGAAACATAAGTTGACCACGAGGACATTGCATGCCGCCTCTTTCTGCATTCATTGGGGGAAGAAACCTTCTATTGGTACATCAACCTGCCGAGGGGATCCATTACCTTATGGAACCTAATGAAGAATGTCTTCCTATAGAAATACAAGATCCCCATCAGCCCTTCAAAGCTTTACCAACAGTTCATGTCTGTCAGGAGGGAAGCCAACACACCTTTTGGCTCCTTCAATGACCACTTCCACCGGGCCTATACAAGGATTCAGGACCTATACCTCCATAATGATGCAGCGGCTCTCCCAGTCTATTATTCAGTGCTAGACAACCTCACGTTGGCCTTGGTGAAAAGGATGTTCCCACCGCTTACTACCCTAGTGACCGCCTATGCGGAAGCCGTTTTCACTAGTGCGGACTTGGGGCAGAATATCTTCAGCTCGCTGCCTTCTTTGGGGCTGGTAGCCCACCCAATGTAGATTCAGGTGCTTAATCAGGCATTTTCTCAGCAAACCCCTATTATGAACCAAGTACCTCAATTGCCTATGGTACCACATCTAGGACAACCATTGAATTATGCGCCTCCCGCACCTTCCTATTTGTAGCCCCAGTAGTAGTATAACTATTCTCAGGCTGCTCCACAACAATAGGCGTATCCCCAGCAGCCCTAGGCACCATTGTACCCATCGGGACTAGATTTTCCTCCAGCCTATCAGAATCAGTCGGTAGCCCCGCCCACTTTTCTCCAAAATCCAATGTCGTCGGCTGGGAACGGGACTGAGAAAGACAAGTTAGAGGAACTGACTGAGATGATAAAGAAAATGTCCACAGAAATGACACACCTAAAGAATCAGAATAATTAGTTACAGGCCTCCCAGCATAATTTCTAAGCCAATCTCAACAGGGACAACCGAGACAATAGGGACAGTAGGGATAATCGAGAAGTAGGCACTTCCTCCAGGCAGAACTCTGATAGGGGAAAAACACTAACCAAAATGTAAAAAAGAGACCTTCTTAGAGGTAGAATCACACGTGGAACACTAGACCCAACAATGGTGGTGTCCCTACACCTTTCGATCAACCGGCAAGCAAAGAAAAAACATCCAACAGTGTATACCTTGCCGAGGCAGCTTTGTCCGGATGGTGTGGAATTCACAAAACCAGCAGACATTCCAAATTGGATTGTTTCGAGTTCTAAACAGCTGCTAAAATCTTCCAGGTGGAGGTGCAAAACGTATTCGACAATGCCGGCTACAGGGACATCATTCCATCCAAGCCATACAATTCCTCTTGTCTTGTGGTTAATCAAGCGCCATTCCCGCGGGGTGACCGCAACGAGTCTGAAGTCGAGTCTACTCCTATCGAAGATAAGGAAGCACAAGAGGTAAATAATGAACAAACCTTGGCTCAGCTCTTTGATTTAGTAGATAATGGTTCGGTAGATGAAGAAAAACCATTTGTAGATGAGGTCCACATGTTCCATCAAAAATCGACTCCCTACTTTCTTAGGAATAGACAGGTAGGTGGACCCTTTACAACTTCTACCCCACCAAACAATTTCGCCACTCAGCCTAATCCTAACGCCAGCAATAACCCTGGGATTCCTCACATACTTGCCCAATACCTCAACAAGAACAGATCTCAAAACCAGTCACAAAATCAGCCTCAAGGCCAATCCCAAAATTCGTTTGCTCAAATGAAGGTCTAACCTCCTAGTTCTGCTATAGGCCAAGCTTTTAGCTCAAAGATTGAGCAAATGGGTGAATATATAGTAGAAGAGTTCAAGAAGGTAAAAATCAGTTTATCAGCATTTGAATTACTAAAATCCCTGCTGTAAGACATGCCTTCTTTAGGGTTTTTAATGAGACTCCATCTTCTAGTACAACACAAGAAACACTAGCTAAGAGGGTTACCTTTGACGAGCCTAGGAAAGAACCAGATATACAGGAGAATACCAGGAAAAGGAAGGATGTTCCCGTGAATCAATCTGCAAGTAAACAAATTGAAAAGGAGCCGAAAAGGGCTAGTAGGCAGCTTTCCAAGGACCTGTTATCTAGGCAAACTAAGAATATGGGAAATGATAAGAATAAAGGTTAGATAGCTCACATGGACATGCCTATGGGCATCTTCCAGGGGAGACCGGAAACTCCCCCTTTCCTGACCACCATTAGGGTCTTTGGAAAGAACCTACATAACTTCCTACTCGATTCAGGAGCGTCCGCCAATGTCATGCCTTTGGCAGTATGCAAGGCTCTTGGCATCACCCCCACGCCTTCAAAGAGGAAGGTGACCTAGCTGGACAAAACAAAGATCAACATTGTGGGTGAAATAAACCGTATTCTTATGTAGATTGTTGTAGACCTACAGATACAACAGGTCATTGATATTCAAGTGGCTAACATTCTCGATGCATATGGAATCATCTCGGGAAGGGAATTCACTAAGGCACTAAATGGATATACTGCCACAGACCTTTCTCACATGTGGCTACCATGGAAGGGGCTGCCAAATGAAATCCGTATCGACCGTGAACCCTACATGAAATACATGATCATGGAGTACAATAATATCAACGAGGTGCTATTCGCCGAGACTGACCTAGGGAATTATCGCCCTTTCACCTACCAAAATGAGGTCGAGCTTTAGGAAGAAGGTACAGATGAAGTGTTACTAGTGTTGTGTAGTCCTTCGACCGATTCCACACGAATACCCCTAGACATAGAAATATTGATAGAAGCCGATGATGATCCTGATAAGGATGACAACTCGGGACTACTCACTAGCTTCCAGGAATTCATGGGAAAATGCGTAGGGGATCAACATAGCCTAGGGGCCCTAATGAATTTACAGGATCTCTTGTTATCGAATTGGTGGAGGGTTCACAATGTTGCACACTCTAAGTTTGATTGTTGCTTGTGTCAAGCAGCAATTACACATGTTAAAAAATTAGCAGTTCCTCAGATAGAAATGCCAAAGGAGGCACCAGTAGAACCACTTGTTGATCAATACATTAAACTAGAAAATTCCCCTAAGGTCACAGGGCCAGCCGTCCAACTGAAAGAGAACAGAAGTTCAATCACACCCAGAGATAAGGAACCCTCCGCATGATGGACGCTCTGATTTGATGGATCCAAGTCTAGGTAGGGAGCCAAGGCTAGGTTCGAACTCATCAGCCCAATGGGTAAGACGTTTCTAGCTGCCCACAGATTGCAGTTCTATTGCACCAACAATGT
This sequence comes from Sequoia sempervirens, assembly GCA_007258455.2. NCBI lineage: Eukaryota > Viridiplantae > Streptophyta > Pinopsida > Cupressales > Cupressaceae > Sequoia > Sequoia sempervirens. Next base: position 122,610 of record VDFB02105158.1, on the reverse strand, counting down.
AGCAGAATACAAGGCCTTAGTCCTTGGCCTTCTCATGGCCTTGAAGAAAAATGTAAAAATGCTTCAAGTTTTCAGGGATTCCGAGCTCGTGGTCAAATAGGTCGGGAAGTTGTATTCATGTCATGATTAGAGACTTACAAACTATAGGCATAGGGTTTGGGATCTATTGGAGGGCTTAGATGCATTCAATATACAGTTGATCCCTCGTGCTCAGAATCGTACAACTGATGCCTTGGCTCAAGCAACTAACACTCTACAACCCCTCTCTCTGTCTTGGCTCAAGAAATTCACCATGGAGCTGACATCCACACCCTCAGTCCCCGATAATATTACCCACTTACAAGTCTTCAATGATGACAAACATATCCTTCAATTTATCACAAGTTTCGATGTCTTCACAGCTTAAATAATTGATGAAGTTGATCCACAGGAGGCCAAACTAGACATAGAGGGGGTTATTAACCTCAAAACTAACATGATCCCCAGGGGTATGGTTTAGTTGGAATGCATATTCAACTTAGAACAGATTAGAGATCAGGATCAGCAAATGAAAAATGAGGCCATAAGCAACCAGTGTGATGCTCACAACCTTGGGACAGCCGAGGGGATCAAGAATATTTTTATCGGCAAGGTGTGCATACTAGAGGAAAAGAAGGGAATCATGGGTGCGTTGCGAAGGTACCATGATGTGGTGGCATGGAGCTATGAAGATTTAAAAACATATGACACTTCTATCATTACACACACCATCCCCCTCAAGATGGAAGTGAGGCCATTTCTCCAGCGGCAGTGCCCCATCAATGCCTTGCTGGAACCTGTTGTTTACAAAGAGATACAAAATTTTCTCTCAACAAGAATCATTTTTCTAGTCAGGAATTATACATGGGTGGCCAACTTGGTCCCGGTTAGAAAAAAGAATAGGGAGATTAGATTGTGTGTAGATTTTCGTAATCTAAACCGTGCCTCAGAGAAAGATAACTATCCAGTACCTTCATTGGATGAGGTGCTGCAGATCATCAACAGCTCCCAAATGATGTCTTTCCTCGATGGATACTCCAGGTATAACCAAGTAATGGTACAGTACGAGGATCTTCATAAGACGACCTTCACCACTAAGTGGGGGACATTCACATACAGAAGAATGCCTTTTGGTCTCATCAACACTAGCACCACCTTCCAACGCACCATGGATATTGCCTTCAAGGATTTAATTGGAAAGTTAATAATCATCTACATGGATGATTTGACCGTGTTTTTTAAAAAGCGAGGCGATCACGTCTCTGATTTATGCAAGGTATTTCAGAGATGCAGGGAGTTTGGGGTTTCCCTTAACCCCAACAAGTGCATTTTCGGAGTGACTAAAGGTAGATTGCTCAGACATATCATTTCAGAATAGGGAATCTCCATAAATCCTGAATGTATCGAGTCCTTACTCAAAATCCTGCCCCCAAGAAGTAAGAAAGAATTAAAATATTTCTTTGGAAAGATCAACTTCGTTTGGAAATTCATCATAGGTTTCACGGAGATTGTTAAACCTCTCAATGCTTTGCTCAAACAAGATGCCAAAGTTGAATGGACACCCGATTCTAAACAATCTTTCAAAGAAATTAAATGGGCCATCGTTGAGGCACCTGTATTAGCTAGCCCAGATTATCTAAAGCCTTTCTACATCTACTCATTTGCTTCATAGCATTCCTATGCTAGCATGTTGACCTAGAAGGACGATGAAGGAAATGAACATCCGATCACCTTTATGAGTGCTCCCCTCAAGGATGCTGAATTGTGATACCACAACATTGAAAAGTAGGCATCTACTCTCGTCAGAGGGGTGAAGAAATTTAGACACTATATCCTACGCAATAAGGTGTTCACCATTGTCCCTAACCCAGCAGTAAAAACGCTGCTCATGCAAAATAAATTGGGTGAACGAAGAGCTAAATGGGTCACCCTGCTCCAAGAGTATGACATGGAGATCCAACCAATGAAACTGGTGAGAGGGTAGGCACTCACCTGCATAATTGTTGAAACAACAGTTGAAGCTAGACCCGATCTCTCTGTGTAGCAGTACTAGCTCAAGGATGTCTCCCCAAGAGAATGGTACCAGGATGTCGTCTACTATTTGCTAAAAGATAAGTGTCCGCCGCACCTACAAGGAGTCCAAAAGCAGGCCCTGAGATTGAAAAGCAATGGTTATATACTACAGAGTTCCATTCTTTACAAGAAGAATCATGAAGGCATTTATTTAAGATGCCTTAGCAAGGAAGAAGCAGATCAAGTCTTAAGGGAGTTCTACAACAAATTTGGCATAGGTCATGGTTCTGGTTCTTCCATAGCACATCAGATATTGAGAGCAGGGTATTATTGGCCAACCGTCTTCAAGGATGCCCATTGCCATGTTCGTTCATATCACACATGTCAAACTGTTGCCATCATGGAAAAGAATGTTGTTGTCCCAGTACAACCCATGCTGGAGGTAAGGTCGTTTGCGCAATGGGGTCTCGACTTCATCGGCCTGGTAAACCCTCCATCATTTGTGAGACACAGGTATATTCTTACCGCTATTGATTATTGTACTAGGTGGACGGAAGCAATAGTATGTAAGCAATGCACAACTGAAGTAGTTACTAATTTCCTGGAAAGTTTCATTTTAAATCGTTTTGGTTGTCTTTATGCTTTGGTATGTGATAATGGACCTGCGTTTGCTTCATTAAAATTTGCTAGTTGGGCGTTTGACTATGAGATTGCCCTCAAATTCTTATCTAATTACTACCCTTAGGGCAACAGCCTTGCCGAGTCCATGAATAAAAACTTAATTACTGTGATCAAGAAGTTGCTAGATAGGAATCCCAAGGACTGGCATACCCAGCTCTGTTTCACCATTTGGGTTGATCGCACTCGTCACAAGGCTGCCCTTGGCAATTCTCCGTTCCACCTTGTCTATGGCCTAGAACCTATATTCCCCATCCATCTAAAGATTCCTACTCTTCAGTTCATCAATGATTTTTATGAGGGAGGAGATCGTAGGGAAGCTCGGTTAGTTGAGCTCTTGCATTTAGAGGAAGTCTGAAACTGTGCAATAGAAAATTTTGCTAAACATCAGGGCATAGTTAAGAGATGGTTTGACCACCGAGCCAAGATCAGGACCTTTAGAATTGTAGATTTGGTCCTATATTGGGACAAGGCCCATGAAAAGAAAGGGGGACACAAAAAATTTGACAAGCTCTGGCTTGGCCCCTTTCAAATAGCTGAGATTTTGGGAGATAATGCCTTCCGCCTAAAAAATTTGACTAGTGAGAATATCCTGTTGCCAGTCAACGGGTAGCACCTGAAGCATTACTTCCAGGATTGAGCTCGTTTGAGCTCATTGTTGTAAATACTTGTACATAGGTTAGGGTAGTTTGCTTTCTGGCTTGCTTGCATTTTGTTTGCATCGCTCTTTTTTTTCTCCCTCCTGACAGTTTTGTTTCGAAAGTTGTTTCTTGCTCCTTTGCGGTGGCCGTGCTTGCTCGACAAGCGGTTCACTTTGTTGTTCATTCTTTATGTTCTTCGGCTAAACATTCACTCTCAATTATCGATTTTTGAAAGCAGCCCGTGAATGATTTCCTTGCTTGAATTCTGCTTAGAACTTGACCCTTGGCTAGATCTTCTTACACACATCTCGGATCTCACACAAAGCACATAATAATCATTTCTAAAGGACCGTACCATGGTTGTTATGACACCTGAGCAAGTGAAAAATCTCAAATCTGCTCTAGTGACCACTGCAGTCTCAAACCCATTGTAGGCTACAATGCTTACCCGGTTGAACTAAATAATAAAAGAGAAGTGAAATATCAAAGCAAAGAGCAAAGAAATTCTAAAAAAAGGAAATAAATGACCGAATGGGTGTTCTTATAACTCTACTAGGGATATGGATGCCCGACCGACAGTAGAGCAATATCCGTGAGATTGCAGCGACAACCCCGTCGGGGCTATGGATGCTTGACTGGCAGCGGGGCAATGTCCAGGTTACTTTTGGTGTTAGACGACTTATGTAGCTCGCTTGGTTGAATTGGTAACCCTGGTCACTATTCCGAGGAGAGGAATAAATTCACTACACACACTTCTGAGATGTCTTGTAAGCTGACCCAATTAAGGATCTCATTCTCCCAGATTCATCTTTGGAAGCCACTCCTGGCCTACGGAACTAGAGATCCTAGGTCCTGAATGAATATTTATCCCTAGAACCCTCGGGAGCATTCTCCAACGGAGTCACCATTTGTTGTGCCCTTAGCACACACGCCCCGTTCGGAATGGGAACCCTCTTTTCTTTCACCTTGTCGAGTCATTTTTGTCACTACCTCATTTTGCGTGCCTCCCCTTTTGATGTCTCAGATGGTTAATGTTGCTTCAAGGACCCACCATAAATCGACCATGCCTTCTCCCTTTAGTTTTGCTGCGTTCCAGCGCCTCACGGGGTCCCTCTGGTAGTTTGGCTTTGCCAACAGCCCCGGGCCCTTTCGGGCCTGGGCGTTTGGGGTTCTCTCTCTGAGTTTCCCCGCTGGAACTGCCGCTCCCGGCGGCGTCCGCTCCGTGTTCTTCCGGACCTCGGGGTCCGAATCCCCATCCGCCGTTTGCAAAAAAACTTGTTGAAATTTTCTGCGGTGTCCTGCCCTCCAGGCCCCGGACCCTGGAGGTCTGCTTTCGGGGTTCCGTCTATGTTTCACCATCCATGACGGCGAACTTCCTGTGGCAACACGCCCCCTGGCCCCACCAACCTTTTTGCTGATTGAAGATTGCGGGGGCCCCTGTCTGCCACGGGGTGTCCCAGGCCCAACCGTCCAAAATTTTGAGTCCAAAATTCCATGATGGTTTCGTCGTCCATGATGGCGGATCCCTGGCAGCATCCCGACCTCCGGGCTCCGACCCACTTCCCGCAGCTGCAGTTCAACCTAATGAAAACTTTGAGCGGCCACCGTGTTGCACCTCCCCGGCCGTCAGGCCCTGGTTCTCCCACCGCCGTCACCGACATTTGAATCCACCAACCTTTTCACTGCCATCCCTGCATTAAATACGTGTATTCATGGCGGTTAGGGGTATAAAATACCCACTCCAACCCATCATTTTCATCACAGGATTGCAAAGTGATTGAACAAACTGTTATTTGGAGCCCACCGTCTTCAACAACATCACACTCGCCACCCTCCACATCATTTTGTCGACCGTAGGTGGATCCCATGACTCCTCGCATAGCGTGTTTGAGGTAGGCCATCCGTTTTCCCTTCCCGAGCTTCATTTTATGATTTTGAGATATTTAAATGAATGAAAAATCATTAAGAGGGCATTAGGTAGTAAAACATAAGATTGCGCGCATAACCCACGTGCTAAAAAGTTGACAAACCGTCTATAAACGACCTCCTCACCAATTCGGGTCTTTTCCTTGCTGCGGTCGTTCTTCGCATAGGGAGATTGTCTCCTTCGGGCCCGTGGCTTGTCTTGGCCATCCTAAACTCACAACCTTGAACACCTCCTGATGGCAATCTCTTCCTTCGGACCCGAGCCGTCAGACTTCCTCGTCCGGAAGTCACTCTTGCTACCGCCGGATCCCGACATGCTCCTCACTATGAAAACTTCAAAACTGAACATATGTCCTATGGGTCTCTTAGGCCCGAGAACCCGGGGTTCTGCCTCCATGGTTCCCTGGGTGTTTTTCCATCGTTCATGGTGAATCTCGTATGGCGTCTCGGTCGCTGAGCTCCGCCTTCCCATTCGCTTTTATCTTCTGGCGATTTAACTCATGCTCTCCTTTTAGTCTTCGGGCTCTAGGCATCAGATGTCCTTGCTTCGTTTTCTGCCATCCCCATGGTAAACTCTTTTGGCCCCTCCGCGCTCTGGACCCCACCCTCTGCCCCACTGTTGGCTTATCTTTTCGCATTGGCGTCCTTCGGACATATCGAGCCCCGATGTCCAAACATTTGTTCTCAGAAGTTCGCCTTTCTCCCGCCGTAGGTGAGATTTCGCCCCATCCATCCGATCACCGGGCCCAGAGCTGCCATTTGCTGCTGGTTGCCTCGTGAACTGTTGATGGCTTTCTGCTCGCGAGGCTCCGTGGATTGGGACTCTTGTCCTCAACTGCCGTTGCTAATGAGAAAATCTCACCCAGTGTCCCTATCCCCGGGCTCCATCCTACCGATCGCCACCGAGCTCAAAATCAAAACCATGCTGTCAGGATCTTATTGTCGAACTTCCCCTTCCGGACTTCCGCCTGGCATTAGCAGTCCCAAACAATGAAGTTCAGGCGCCTTCCCGGTGCCGCCGGCCTGAGTGCTCAAAATGAAATAACATATTACCAGCCGCCCTTTGGCCCTCCAGGCCCAGGACCCTAGAGTTCCATCTCCGGATTTCCGTCTGATTCCGCCGTCCCAAACTGCTATCTCCCAACAACTTTCCAGCTTGAGACCTTTAAAACTCTCGTAAATCGATCTAAGTGGGCCCAAATCTAAGATCTAACTTTGACCCACATGCTGACTTTTGGTCCTCTTCATCATGAACCTCTTGAAATATTAAAACATGACCGAAGAAAGTTTCTGGGGGCCTTCCTCCGTGTTTTCCCTTCCAAATAGCATTCCTGCCAGGGAAGTCCAGCCCTCCGGGCCTGAATTGTCTAATTTCCCTTAATCAAAATATCAATAACATATTGAGATGAAAGTTCATGATATGCTTGATTAATTATTTGAAATAGATGTTATTTTCAAGATGTTGACTAACATGAATGCTTTTTATGATCTATTGTGCTGACTTTGTCCTTGCTTGTAGAATATATGGAATTGGGTGCAGGAACTTTAGGGGCATCCGTTGAAGGGGACAAAGGGAAGAAGTCAGGAAGGACCCTTTGAGGGAAAGAGGACAAGCACCAGATGAAGTACAAATTCCAGGGTGAGCCGCTCCACTCAAAGGTCACAATAGATTGGAAGGAGATCACGAACACCAACATTGGCTAGGCGGATATTGATGAATTCACATAGAGAGTCAGGGTCAACCCGACAACAAAGAATGCCAGGTTAATAAGACAAAGTGGAATAGCTAAGGTTGCGGGATTCCCTCCATCCCTTGTGGTGCCCGAGCTGGTCATGGCTTGTCAGGAAGCATACCAAACCGACACAAGGGAAATTGTTGATAAGGAGGGCAACATTCTCGCTGACATGTTGCCAGAAGGGATCACCAAGACCTTCCACATTCCCACATTCCAATAGATGGAGGTCCCCACCTTAGAAGAATGTCAGGCGGCATGGGATGATAATCCGACTGGATGTGAGAAGTCAATAAATCTACATTGGCTCAAGGAAAGATGGGGCAGCGCTCAGAAGGTTCCTTAGGAGCTCTTCCGTAGTGATTTCCACAAGGATTACCACGACCTGGTAACCATGTTGAGAAGGGTTATGGGTCTTCCTATGGCCGCCTACTTTCAAGAGTCGATGGCATACTTCATTGACCAAATCCTACGTGGAAACAAGGACGTCACAACAAAGGTTTCGTTCTACTAGGGAGGAATCATAAGCAACTGCTTCCATGAGTAGTTTGTGAATGTAAAAAAGAGCTCCAAGTTTTACATGACTTCCTACCTTGTCTATTCCTTGGCGGATCAAAGACAGTACAACGGGTTGTTTTTGGCACCCAATCAGGGGTAGAAGCGAGGACTCAAACCCTTTGATAAATATCTGCAGCTCTAGTACCGCAACTTCAAGAGAGATTACTACAGAGTGAACGACAGCTTCATTGGCCACATCATCAGGTTGATTGCTAAAGACTTCAAGAGGAGGGTCTCCCATAGTGCCAGAGTGCTTTTGAAGTAGTATGCCTTCCTCTATATCTAATATCCGAAGTTCACGTACATCCATGCCCAAGGCTTCACTGAAAGGCCAAATAGATTGCCTCGATATCCCAATGATCGAATCATCCTCCTGGAGCTCTCTCGGCCACTCCAACACTTGCAAGCAATCTTTAGCAACAAGCATATAGCGGGGATCTCCTATCCCATGACCCTTGGCTAGGGCATGTACCGACTACAGACCTCCCAGTGTGCTAGTAACTCCGAGAAAGAACTGAAGGAGTACCACTTCTACCTACACATTGCTTTCCCGCGGATGGACCTGCATAGCCATGTCAGGAAAGCGCTGGGGCCATCATATGCACATCTTCACCACATTGAAGATTTTTGGGCCGACTGCCAGGATGACAAGGAAGTGTGTGCAAGGCACTACATGTGAATGACTATGTAGGTCCCTAAGAAGGGTGCAACCATTCCTCGTGCCAGACCAAGTCGAGGAGGATGAGTCCACCATCATGCATCTGAGGTTCCCGGTAGTCACCAATCTACCAAGACCATCAATTGACTAGGATTAATAGGAGGTTAACGATGTAGATACTATAACCCAACCAATCTTGACTCGTACCAAGGAGTGGATCGACGAGCAAGTGGCACATTTAAAGTGACAGGGAGTAATCTTGACTTATGAAGGGCTCAAAAGCAAGCCGAGTGCCACAAAAAATGTTGTTGCCACCACTTCAACTGGTGGGACTTCCAATTCTCCTCCGGTCACTAGGCATAGGAAAGAAAAGAAATAGAAACCGTGCAGTCTCCAGACCCCAAGGCCTCTGCAAAGAAAGAAGCCGGAGGCTCGCCTCCCAAAAGACTCAAACTGGCAGGGAGTGTTGCAGAATAGCCTTCAACCAAAGAGAAAGAAGCAGAAAGAGTGGGTTAATTGCAGCCTCCCTTGGCTCTCCCTGCCCCTCCTGTTGCACCACCCACCTCCCTTTCTATGGTCGCTGCATCCCCACCGGCAATGGACATTTCTGTCCATCTTGCCCCTTCACCTCCAGCCAAGTCTGTAATAGTTATTGACTCCTCTTTTGGCATGACTACTCCCCCTTCCTCTATTGCCATGTCACCAATCACATCACTTCCTCTGGCAACAATAACCGCACCTCTTCCCATTGCCACTATGCCCGAGACTCTTACAAGACATATGCAAAACCTTCCCTCCGAGCTCTCCCAAATCTTAATGGATCCAACTCTCCAAGTAGCCCTTATGCAAGTCCTTGCAACTGCTCAACCTTCACAACCACTGACAGGGCCACCAACCATGGAGGCCACAATGCTAATCTCAAACGACTTGGAGGAACGAGAGCGCGAAGCCTTGAAGTCTATTGAGGAGGAGGCTGATGAGTATCATGAGCACTCAGAGTACAAACACTGAACCATTGACAGGGTGGTTTATGAGGAGGAGGAGATGGGCTCTTCTGAGAGTGGGGATGAGGAGGATAGCCCTGAAGCTAAGGAAATCATTCAAACCTTTGATGATGACCTTGAGGAAGAAATGGCACAATAGCTGAAGGACATTGGGGCAGAAATAGAAGGGTCACCCCATGATGAAGAAGGGAAACCACCAGAAGAATAGTAGCTAAAGGATTTGATTGAGGCTGAAACCCATGTCGTCAGAAGCCCTGAGGCTGAATGTACCGAGGAAAAGAAGGAAAAGGAAACATCGAAAGAAGAAAGTCCCATTCGGAAACCACCCATCGGGCTGCCAATCAAACACCTCGTATTTTTCCATGACTTCGATGAGGAGGAGGAGGACGATGCCAAAGAGAAAGGAGAATCCCCAAAAGAAAAGGAAGCAAAAATCTTAGCATTGACTGAGAAGGGCGAGGATGACCACGATTCACCCAAAGGGAAATCAACTATACCTGAGTGGTTGGAGAAGCAACTTGAAAGGAAGACCCCTGTGCTGAAGGACCCAAGGGCAAGGTTAGAGGCCATCTTGGCTCGAGCCCAAATCATGATGAAGAAGGAGAAGAAGCCCAAGGTCTGATCCAGAGTAACAATGGATGCTTTTGGCTCTCGAGTGACACAAATTGCAATGCCCACAATTGGCCAGTCTGGGGTAAGCTATAACATCTCCACCATTGAATTGGGAACTGCAACCAGAGAACAGAAGGTCGAGCACCTTGAGGAGTCAGTGGCTATAGTGGTGCACCTGATAAAACAAGATAAAATCTTAAGGATGAGCTCAAGGTGCATGTTGCAGCCTTAACGAATTACATTCAGCAATGGTCTTCAGTGGACGACCTACCTACTACATCCACGGCTGCACCTTAGCTGCTTTCCAAGAAACAGATCGACAAAATGGAAAGAAGAAAGAACTTGGAGAAAACCATAGAGGACTAGTTTTGACAAGTCTTATACGTCGAAAACATGGGAATTAGTCAGGCTGTGAGAACAGCCAACAAGTTCTTGGATCTAATGCAGTCTCTAGAGAGCACAAGAAAGCTCTGCACCAACTTCCCCGCTACTTATGACTCCACCTTCCTAAGGATCGAGGCTATCCTTTAGTTTCCTGAAGCCACATGGGAGAAGAAGCTCACGTTTAAGAAAGAAGATCATTGGCTGATGGATGTGTGGTGCTGAGACTTCAACAACCGGAAGGAGAGGTTGGAGCAAATCATGAATAAGGTGGATCCGGACATTGAGTGGATCAAAGAAATCCAGGCAGAATGTGCTTGATATCTTAAGATGATGACGGGCTATGATATGCCTACTGTGCAAATGGATATGAAAAAGATAAAACCCTACTTCCAGGAGAAGATGAAGGACGGGATGGCTAGAGATATCACAACAGAGTTTCTAAGTTTTGCTGCCCGCGCCTTCAAACAATCGAAGCTTTTCAGAGACCAAGGCTCGAAGTATGATGAGGATTGGAAAAGGCTGGAGGATAATGCAAAGGAATGGAGCTACCAGGCGCTGTGATGTGAAATCCTCGAAATAGACAAGCTCCAGGTAGTCATACTCAAATACATAGAATACACGGCTTTCGAGGGACAAGAGGACAACCCAGTCAAATATGAACTTCCTGAAGAGTAGCTACAGCAAAACAACAATCCACTAAATGACGAAAGAGCTACAGTGCCATCAGCAAGAAGACGAAATAGGGTAAAGACAAAATTTAATTTTTAATTGCTGGATATTGGGGGGTAGGTGAAACCCTATTTTGTAATGAATCTTGGCCACACAATAAGAATTAATCTTGGCCATTCATTTGACTTTTGGAAAACTATAAATAGGGCTCTCCTATCATTTGCAAAGGGAGAGTTGAGTTGTTGTAAAGACATGCTGCAGAAATTTATAAGGAGAAGGCATTGACTTGGTGTATTTTCTTGGTTTCTCCCATGTTACTTGATTCAATCTCCAATATTAGATGTTTGGCTTAGATTTTACTGTTGTTTTAGTTAGCTGTCTTCTTTCTTTGGATAGATTTTAGGAATGTTATGTGATTATGAAAATTCTTACCATGTTGATGATTTCTTTGTCCATACTTTTTGTTGTTTGCTGATGGTAGATAGTTGTGCAAAGTTAGCCTGGACTTGATTTCGAAGCTGCTCCAAAACATTTATCTTTGATTCATGCATGTATGTGGTGGATGAAGGATAAAATATCTACAGACCTTAGAAGATAGCACAATTTCCATGATACTATGAAATCCCTGGTTAAGTGGGATATTGTTTTGAGAAATTGTCCATTGCAGGAACTCCATTGTCACTATTCATAGCTAGTTGCAGACTTAGGAACTTTTCCTCTCCCTTTCCTTCCTTTCTTTTTTTTAACGACTAACCTATGTTAAGGTTCATTACACATTGTAAAGCCAAATCCAACGACAAAATGGAGTCCAAGATTGTTGTTTGAACCTACAGCCAATGCATAATAACTTTCCATCCTAAGAACTCCATTTTAAGATCCAACTTCCATATTTTGTATCCTTGCTTTGCATTTCTTGCGTAAGACTGCCTTATGATTCCAGCAAATCACATCAAACTACTGAGGTATCTATGCATTGTCATGACCTGACATCCGAGAGACCTTGGTATAGTGTTTTGCAATATGATTGTGGAAGATTGTCTTTCAAGAGAGGTAGTGCACCTACGCACTGCCTATGTTGAGAGGTGCATAAAAAACACATCAACACAAACCAACATATAATTTTGATGGCCTTCTATATCCATGCGATAGGAAATCCACCATCTTGCCCCTAATGTGTGCCAACCACCTTTGCCTCCTTTTCACCTCTGTCAAAAGGCTTGAAAAATGGGAAGGAAGGAAAATAATTGGGAGACTGAAAAATTTCTGACCAGGTCCAAAAAAAAATCCATCACCCTTTTCATGACTACTGGAAAGCTCAAAAACTGGGAAGGCTCATGGGAATTTTGACCAACATACACACAAACAGGCTATCAGCTAACAATCTAAGGAACAAAAATCAACATAGACTATATAACATTGACGGTTTCATTGCATTGCAACCATGACAATGAAACATAAACCATAAATAAAAAAATACCAGGGTTTCAAAGTTAAAAAGCCTTGCAAAAATATAGTCTTTTCTTAACACCACCTTATTGCAACTTGAAACAATATATCCTTTTCAACAACACCCTATAGAAAATGAAACAATGTAGGCCAAGGAAGACAACAACAATCAACAATCCCTCTTGAAATCAACACAAGTTGTATAACATTAAATATATTAAAGCTAGACAACAACAATCAACAAGGCCTTATGGAAATTAACATAAACAGTATAAGGTTAACCATTTTATTTCGTTACAACCACATATATGTTGGATGTTGTGGTTGTGTGGCTGATATGTGGCAGTCATTGATGTCAACACTATTACCATTTGATGTATTAAAGGTTGTATATGTCGAGGATATTCAAAAATTTGTAAAAGAAAGTATTGTAGGTTCCTAGTGGAACTGTGAGGGTCATGAAGGTGTCTTGTTCTGTACATTGAAGATCAATTGTTGTGGACTAAAGGGTTTATTATTGAGTGTATCACTAGTACAAAAACAACAATATATGACTAAATAAACTACTAAAAATTGCATATAAATGACTAATTTTGGTCATGTGACCATTAGTAGTTTATTGCCGGTCATTTATAATGTGACTAAATTTATGACTAAACTATTTTAGTCATTTATCTAGTCATTAATTTAGTTATTGATTTGGTCATTTATTTAGTCATGGTAGTGATTTATTTCATTTATTTTAGTCATAGTAGTCATTTATTTAGTCATGGTTTAATCATTTATTTGAGTGAATCAATAATTCAAGTTTTTTTTTAGACTGCAGGAATTGGGTAGCACGACCCCCTATAAATTGCAGTGCGCCTAGTAAATTTTTTAATGTGATCGACGGTGCTGGCGCGACACGCCCTCCAGTACCACAGGGGTCGGGGAGACTATACCTCATGACCAACCTCCTGCAACAAGAAATATTTAGCCAACCGAGCTAGGGCCGCAACCCTGAATCAATGATTCAAGTTATAAATCAAATCTAAATTAATTCTCACAAATTTATGCATATAAACTTCAAATATCATAGTTATTCAAAAAAAAAAATTGTATTGGATTAACATGAAAAAAAAATATAATCAACAAACAACTTTATGCATATAAAGCTCAAATATCATAGATATTCAATTTTTTTTTGTATTGCATGAAAAATAAGAATATACAAATAGCAAACATCTACATAACCAAAGGAATTACAAATAGCATACAACTGCATAAACAAATCCTTCACTATTCTCTTGGTTTCCATGGAAGACAAATCCAAAATACGATACAAATGCTACAAACATTAAAGGGAGAAAAGACATGAAAATACATCCAAGAAGCAAGATCCAAAAAATACATACTTCACTGCACTCTTGGTTGCCATGGAAGACAAATTCAAGATACGATACAAATGCTACAAAAATTGAAGGGAGAAAAGACATGAAAATATATAGTAAATGTAGCTATATTATTTGTGGCACATATATTGCCCAATTCAGAGCAACCTTGCCCACCCATTCCAACCAGACAACCCTTGAGAGAAGATAGGAAGGATTCAAATGAGAAGGATGGAAACTTCCTATCTAGAAATCTTACTAGTCATGGTCAGATGAAAGTAAAGAGTGCATGTTCACCTCTCCATTTTGACGAGCTGCAACCAAAAAAAAAGATTTCAACGAGGTAGAATATGTTTATTAAAATGGAAATACGGTTATTAAAATGAAAATATAGCCAAGATTTAATAATGGGCACATTTAGATTTTTACAATATGGAATCCTTTACATGTTACAAAGGTTCTGTGAGATTTCCTAGGACAACAAAAATGATAAGAACACTTCCTTAAATATTTCTTAGGACAATAGAGATGATAAGAACACTTAAATTTCTCTTAGGATAATGGAGATGATAAGAAAACTTCCTTAAATATCCATCAAAATCTTAGTTGAAAATTTAATTATGGTGAACTATGCCAATAGAAATAATATGGAAACAATAAATTCTTTAACCATGCAGGCATGGTGACATCAAATAAGGTCTTATCACCTGGCATAGGAAATTGTAGTCTTTTCCTCAGATACATGCATCCTTTGAATTACTGCTGCTCGAATTTTGTTCCAATCAAATAACCTCATGCTTGTTATAGAATTAGTATTCTCAAGTTTTGAACCCTCTACGGTACTGCTTTAAACTATTAACTTGAGAATAAAGGATACAAAGAAGACATTGGTAGATGCTATGCACTAAAGCAGAGATTGCTTTGCACTACTACCTATAAGATGATGATTGGTGTACTTCCATTGTGCATTTTATATCATTAATGTAGGATTTGTAAGATTGTAGTTCAATACTAGGAAAAGATAGTTCTTATATAAGTCATAAATTGGACCTACTATTCTACAACAAAAAAATCAAAACATGCCATGCAAAAGTACCTTTTCCAGTAAAGATGATTCAACAATTTCCATCCTCATTAATGATTTCCCAATCCTTGCTACAATTGTATCTTCCCATAAATCAAACACGCTTGTATTCTTGACATTGTGCCCTACTGTAGAAAGTAGCATTGCATCTATTGCAATAACATAGCACAAGAAAAATCAATTTAAGAAGACAAAATCCTAGTGTAGATAACAAACATTGAAAGCAAAATAAAATTAAAAAATATAGAATAGAGAAAATTGGAAATATTTTAAAAGATGTATATATTTTCTCAAGTAAACAAGATGAAATAATGGTTCTATAAATAAATTCAATCAATTTTATGTAGTAAGGAAGGATAAGGAAACATATGAAGGTATTTATGGATGTGTTTGCATTAATTCTAGGAATCTAGAATTTTGATTAAGATCTCATCTTGAGATTGACACAAAGGAGAGGGAAAAAAAACAATTTATAAGAGCCTTTATGCTTTCTATGCAAGTAAGGATACATCATTAGACACATAATTTTGCATTTTTCTATACATCCATATATTAGCTTATATTTGGCAGCAACTATTTAAAATGGACTATGCATAATGCCTGGTACATAGAGCTTAACATGGTAGAAGAGAGAGATGAAAGCACCTATCCAATGCCTTTGGCACTATAATGACATGGAATCTTTGACACAAATTGTAGAACTACCTTACAGGAGCAACCATGATTTTTCCTTCCCAAAGTAAGTATTTCCCATCCCAGCTAAATCAACCAAAGTACGTGTGTTATAGGTAAGAAGAAGGATTCTCATTTCTATTTATCTCATTTTTATTCAGTTTTTCTTCATATTTTTTTGGATTTTGAACACTAACATGTCCATTTGAAGTCTTATAGCTCTTGATTAAACCACTTTCATCAACCATATTGAGTGTTGAAGCCAAAATCACTGGAATCAATGGAGGCCCAATTCTTTGTGTCATTGTCATTTTTAAGCCTTTAGTAGTATGAATTGTTGCCCCAGTTGTCATTCCCACTTGCATAAATAGGAAGAGTTACTAATAAATATACCACTTAACATCACTCATGCCTAAGAGGAGGTATCCATTTGACAACATGTAAAAAGTACTTTTTCCTCTAGTCACATGCTGAATAAGATAATGCACATGCAACTTGAATTACAGGTGGAGCTCCAATAGAAAGTTCAAAATTGAATCTCTTGATCAACATTGTGGTTGTTGTAACTATCTACAAATATAGCACCAAAAATGTGCCCAAAAAATGATGATGTAGTCAACAGGTTAAAAGAGCTAGTAATGTCACAAATAAGGTCAAAAGAGCTAATAATGCCACAAACAAGGTCAAAAGTACCATGAATGAACTGAGACTTGGTAGTAATGTTGATAACATTTAACAACTTTGAGACCAATGCACAAAGGATTTAAGATATTACAACAAAATACATAGAAGCTAACAGAGTGGTGATATGCTCTCGATTTAACAAATTGGACATCAATACCGAAACCACATAGATAGAAGTAGGCAGAATATGCTTTAAAAAATGAAGCAATTTCTACATGCATATGCAACCATTTGCATATATGAAGGGTGAAGAACAATAATGTGTACACCTGTCAGCAAAATATGAGGCTAAAATCACCAAGAACCAATTGAGAGAAAGTTAGAAAAAGACCAATATCCACTAGCCTTGTAGTGATAAGTAAATGGTGACAAGGAAGAAACAAAGGCTTCCTTACTTCAAGTATAAGTCAAAGAGTCACATTTTTCAGAAATGAAAAAGAAAAAAAAAAGAAAAATTAGATTTTTCAAATTTCCACAATAAGACATTTTCAGTTTTTAGTTTTCTTGATTTCACAATATCATTTCCTTATAATACCAACTTTATATTTTGGGTCTATCTTCTAGAACCCTCTTCTGGCTAAAGAAGTTCTATGATATCACAAATATCTTCTACCCTCAAGATGGATCTATAAGATAGACCCAAATATTAGTATTATAAGGAAATGACAAAATGAAATAAAGGAAAACGAAAACAAAAAGACAAAATTTGCATATACAACAACAAAGAATAAATATAATGGATAGAATCATTCAATTAATCATGTGAGTAAATAAGCTACCTAGCTGTCTCTAAGACTCTTATTTCATCTAATAATTGCATTAGGCATAACTATCAAGGTCCTAAGATGTTTAGATACTCTCCAAAAGAAAAATGTTTCTTCAACTCACCTCAAATGTAGCAAACATATTGCCAACACATTTTTGAGGCCTCCTCCAAATGGCAGATAACTGCAACATGGAATGAGATGTTGATAGGATTCCTGGTAATACTGTTGTTATTCTTTTTGTGGAGGATGTCTATCATAAATTCTTTAAGTCAATTCCTTCCTAGATGAAGATTTAATGTCTAGCTTTAGTTCATTTTTGACAAATATTTAATACTCTGTGGTGAACAAAAGTATATGAAAATTTAGTTGAGCACTTGAAGAGCACAAAGATATAGGGAGAAAGGGTAGTATATTTCCAAGTAACAATGATATGAAGAGCATGGAGGGAAGACCTAGGCATGCTCTAATGAAGACCAACACAACAATGATGAAATATAGGTACACCATCAGTCAAGCGCACTGTTATGACAAAAAATTGAGATAACAAATGACAAAGAGAGCAGTCAAGGTAATGTCAAAGATTAGTAAGAGGAAAGTGGGTTATGTTGGCGAGGATATGGAGAAGGAAGACCTTAAGAGAGTGACACATGTGGCAAAAGGTCTGTCCTAAAAGATCTCCCACGCCTTGTTAGAACATTTAGTCATTTTCAAATATTTTCCACATGGTTTATGAAATAATTCAAGAGTAATTATGAGCTTTTGCAGAGGTAGAGGTCAGTTATGCTTTATCCCAAGCATCTAGGGCAGTTTGGTGAGCTGTGCAATAGATGGAGAAAATTAAGGGCAGTTTTGACCTAGTTTGGAGCACCTCCAAGCATAACTAACCTAAAGACAACAAAAATCTTCTGGAACACATCCTAACATTGTAAGCCTAATATTTGTACTTTTATAGATAATCCCAGTACATTAATAATATATTTATATACATGAAATTATATGTTAAAATAATACATACTTGATTTGTTCATGTGTACCACCAAAAGTTGCATTTGATATGGCCCATGCTACTTCTTTCTTAATATCAAAATCAATAGTTTGAAGGAGCTGAACAAGTGGAGGAATGATGTTTGCATCGATCACAGCCTGAAAACCAAAATATCCATTAATAAATAGAAAATCTTAAATAATTTAGTTTCACACCATTCAACAAAGAGGCTTCTCTAGTCTAGATAACAAATAGAAAGACCTGATTTTTTTCTTTGTTGCCTATGGTTATGATTGAAATGGTCCAACAAGCTTCCTTCTTGATGCTCTTCTTGTGATTATGGGTTAGGAGAGCTAATAGGAAAGGAAGTGCTTGATTTTTGATTATGTACTTAAATTAAATGAAACACCATAACATAAGTCAATGAAATAGTACAATGACAACATCATACACTTGCAAAAAGAACAATTAATTATTGATATGAAAATCTAAAGAAAATGTCAATATAAACTTATACCCGAGTCTGCAAATCATCACTAGTTACAATATTGATGAGATGGGACTATTTTGTAAAAAGAAAAAATGGTTTAGAGCTTTGATCTCCAACATTCATTTTGAATTTGGGATTTCTCAGTGAAATAAGAAGAACCAAGAACCTTTAAAAATGAAAGATCTGAAGATCCACAAATACATAAGAGAAAATTTATCTAGCAATAATAATGACAAAGATGTTGTATTCAAATGCAAAAAAAAATTCACATAGGTTCTACTAAGTCATTCAATGATCAACTGAACAATCACTAGAAGTGGATGTCCTTGCACCCTCTCTAAAATCGGACATCCTTGGGCTAAATAGCTTAATTTCACAAAATCTTGGGCCTACACTATTTCGACGACTCTCTCTTCTGGGACTATAGATTTGTATAGCCATGAATACAAAGTAAGCTCATAGTACTGAATTATAATCACTTCAATGATTGTAGATTGTAAATTTTCTTGGCTGCATGTTTAAATTTTTTTACTTGAACATTACACTAAACAGTTGATCTGAGATACGTTTTAAAATCACTAATACTTGCAGAAAAGAGGTTTTCACAGTCCATAAAAAATGATTACAAATGCTTGTAGAAAAAAATTGTTAGTTTAGTTTGCATCACTGTCACGGATGGTGATGGTAAGCCGTCAAATATTTACGTTGTGTAAAGAAGATTGGCAGTAGTAAAACCATAGAGAAAGGATACAGTGATAGTGGTGTGCATAGTTATTCCCCTAGAGTATTGATGAATAAACAACACCTAGACAAAAACCAGAAAGAAATTATATCAATATTCTCTAGTAACCAAAATCAGACAATGAAACTGAGCAATACACTCATTGGGTTCTCGCTTGCTACTAAAATACAATATCTAAAATAGTACTCCTAATTAATACCAAACTCAGAGGGACCAATCCAAGGAAATGGAACAAGTGTTGCTAATTCAAGGTTGTGGTTCCTCTAAAAATCAAACAATAGATAAGAGACCAGATGCTCTAAAGTAATAACAAAGCAACTTTTCATATCAATGCCAGGGGAGCTATTCTAGGGAGATTTTCTACTATTTTGTGCCGATGAGGTTCAGAGCTTAATTCACAAAACTACCACTTTTTTCACAGTATCTAATAGAAGGATACACATCACTCATTGGTGGGAGATCTCATGACACATAAAATAATCCACATTGCTATAGAGATGGTCCAAGCCTTGTGAACAATGAAGGCCCAATACTTACACTACTCACCCATCAAAAAGGATTTTCCTTGGAAAGGGCTAATTCAAAGCGTAGCTCTAGAACATAAAAATACAAATAGCAATGTGGAGACAGAAACTAATCCAAGTGAATGAGTTAGAAGGTTTCCAATATACCTTAACTTGGTAGATCTATTTTATGATATAAAATATAATAATTATATGGTTACATAAGAAGTAGAACACAAAATTAATATTAACGCCAGAGGAGCTAATTCAAAGTTGCTAACCTAGTTCCTGGACAGACTAAAACAAAGTTCTCAAATGCTTAAATTATAGCACCGAAAGAAACATAATTGAAATAGCCATGCAGGCAGTTTAAAGGAATCAAGGAATCAATCCTCTAAACAGAGAAATTATTTCTTCCAAATAAATTTCCGCTAGATATTAGAAACTAAACAGGATAAGTACCATGCCAAATGTTTTCTTTGAAGAACCAAAACTTGACGAAGACAACACTCTTGATTCTAAAAGGGAAAGACATTAAATAATAATTAAAAAAGGAAATAAAAGAACTAGTTTTAGGTTTTGAAACAAAGATTCCAAAAAAAATTCTTAAGATAAATTGGTAAGAGGGTATAAAAATAGTACACAGAGAAACAAAAGTAGAAAAAGTACACAAATTGACAGCATTGAGCCTGTCTTGATCTACATTATACATAAAAATCACAATCAAATGAATCATCTAGAAAACCAAATGTTGGTGAGCATACATAAATCCAGAGGCCAAGGAACATGGGATGAAAGAAGTGGAAATTGTAATTACTCGAGCTACGAAAATTGACTTAGCTGCTATTATAAGTTATTCTAAAATGGAAGAAAATAAAAAAATGTCTCATGAGAAGATTTCAAGCAAAGGAGAACAATCTAAAGGTCAACTCTCAAGAAACGTGAAACACAAAATACAATTGTAATGGAGTAAAGCATTTTGCAAAGTTGAAAACTAAATTTTTTTATCTAGATATGATGTGACACTGAAAAAAT
Source organism: Sequoia sempervirens (assembly GCA_007258455.2). Lineage (NCBI taxonomy): Eukaryota > Viridiplantae > Streptophyta > Pinopsida > Cupressales > Cupressaceae > Sequoia > Sequoia sempervirens. The sequence goes on along the minus strand of VDFB02105158.1, from coordinate 101,938 downwards.
CCATCTCCCTAACATTTTCTACTCATAAACATTTCAAAAATTTAAATTTCCTAGAAATGTACAGGATACTTCAAGAAATATTTCCAGTAGATTTTTCTCTGGAAATTTCATTTGAGTGTTTCTTGAATGTTTCTAGTATAGACAAGCATTTTTACTCTCAACAAAACTCATTTTTGCAAGGTTTTCTACGCTCTAACCGAAAAGAAGGAAATAAAGTTTAATTTAAAAACTCAAAGTGTAACAAACTCTAGAAGTAGAAGAGAAAGGAAAAAGAAAATGAACCAGCATTTGAGAATCAAAAGGATGCTCACTGAAACATAATATATATCACTTTCTTTGCAACTCTTATCTCAAAGACAACTTAAAATGAAATAATGGAAACTTTTAGCTTTGGAAAAGTACATTATGAAGACAACCAAAGTTGAAATTACCAACATAAAAGCAACTCAAAGTACACAAAGGACTCAAAATAATAGAATATTGCTTAGGGTGGTCCACAATTTGCTAATAATTTTTCTAGTGACAATCACAGTCATACTTCACCAAGCTGGCCCCCAACCAACTTCAAGCCTAAGAGGGAAATACCACATTAACATCTTGACTATGAAATTGAAAGTATATGTCTCAAATTGGAAGAATATTAAATATATATTTGATATTCTTTAGAAGCTTATTAATTCAAGGAGATATCTTTATATCTTAAGAGAATATATATATGAACATCCAAAGAGATTATAGCAGATCCCAATGATCACCATTGCAATAAAGGTAAGATATTGAACATCAAGATCAGAACATTTAGAAACCTCCAAATTGACATCAATGTGCTTGGCATCTCAGCTGTGGATGCCACAAAAGCATGTCAAACTCAAACAAAGGCAGCACAGGGAAGACATGCAAAATTTCTAACAATGGTAAGGATTTAATTAAATAGAGGAAACTAGAGGTTAGTTTGGAAGCTATTAATAATATGGCAGCATAGTCCATAAATTATGTGTTATGATCTCTTGTTTTAGACAAGGATAATTCTGATGATTTAAAATTTTGGAGATGAAATGGTAGACACAACGGCCTATCTTATAGCACCCCAACAAGGAAACAAAATGTTATTTTTCTTTATTAATAGCATAACAAATAGTCTTTGAACAATCATGACTACTAGGTTCAAAATCCCTAGAAAATTGTGGTTCCTTTAGGTGAAAAAATCCAGCTCACATTTTGTTTTAGACTGTATATATATACTAATACAAACCTTTCTTTTTTATGAACAAGTAACAAAAATTACAATCATGATATTTGTAAAATAGCCTTGATTGCATCATCTTCCTATGGCCTACTGGTAAGGCAGGACAATTGCCAAGACAATGACCCAGGTTTTGATCCTTGGGCTTACTCTATGTTAAGAGTCATTAATTTGGCTATAATTTTGGTCCTTATCATCACCAATCTAATTTAATGTTGCATTGTTAGAGGATCTTTACCATTGAGACCTATCAATATGGGTATGGAAATTTTATGCCATGATAACATAGGGTATTTGAAGTTTAAACTTCTATTCTAACCCAAACCATAAAATTTCCTTTGGATGTTGAATAAGTTCTAAGCTTAATACGTAATCACTTAGCCTAAAACTCATGATGGATTAAGTTCTAAAATTAGTCCCTAACATTAAATAAAAGGTCATGAATTAAGGAGCTAAGTTTAGGTACGACTATTGTATCTCTAACCTCTCTTGTGAAAATATGTATCAATATGTAGTTTATATCTAGTGGGTTTTGTTCTAGCTATAATGCAGACTGATTTCCATGATAAAAAAAAGGTTTAAGCCTCATTGGGCATGCTCCTCATGTTAAGGAAGCTACAATAATGGGGGCCTAATCAAAAAAGGTTGTGTGCAAGTTCTAGCTATATTTTCAGGGAATAGAAAAATTTGATGTAACTTTTTAATTGAACCATACTCTGCACTTGATAATGTATTATCCCATACATAGAATAAGATGGATGATAGTAGACAGTAGTCACACACAAAAAATACTAATTCAATGATCAAAAAATCAGTACATAGTTATGTGCATTGGTCAATAAATAAAGAAAATATACATCCTAAGATCAAATTAGATGTGTGCCATGGTCACAATAGATGAATTGTGATTTTCTTATGCTATAAGGACTTTTAGACACTGTGAGATCAAAGTTGTAGCTATTTTCCCTATGTCCCAATTACAAGTACTCTTGGGGATGTCTTTGTACTAATTAAAAAGGTTTAGTATTTCTCCCCCTTTTTTGTATCTTAGTCATTTGATTTGATTTAAAATAGTTTATATTAATTTATGAAATTCAAATTATTTTGTATGCTTTCTTGTTATTTTCTTGTGTTACCCTCTTTGTTATTGCCAGGAATTTGTTGTTGTTTTGCAAACATTCAACTTCTATACAGATTGTTATTTTTCTGCACCACAGATGACAATGCAATTGTGTAGACCATATTGTGGTTGCACCAAAGTCCAATAAGTGCGATTTCAACCTATCTATATTTTTAACCTAAGTAAAATTTCCATTTCTAAACCATATTCTATCAATAACAAATATTTCAAATTCTCATCCTGATGATGGATCAAGAGTGTGTTCCAAAATGTTGATTCAAAAATTCACACAATTTTCTACTAGAAGCTCTTTAATTACCTATAATGGAATATGAAAATACCATGTATTTGGTTTTGTTAGTAATTAATTTATCATATTTCGCATTCCTTTTAGTAATTAAAGTTTTCTTCTTTTTAATAAACATAAAAATGCCAAATAAAGTAGCAACTCCACTTTAGTTTTTTTAATTAGGCCAGATTGTTAGTCTAGCTAGAACATTAGCGTATTGTATAGGTCAATTTGCTTTAGTACTTTGAGTAGTTTAATTTATACACTACAATACAAAGATAGGAAGATAGCTAAGAAAGAAAATCCAAAAAGAGAATTTTTAGTTGAACTTTCTATAACAAATTTATATGCACGTAAAAGAAGCAAAGTGAAAGGAGCAGTTTTTTTAGCGTAGAAAATAAAAATGGAGTCTAGAAATCTATGGTGCATGTCATCCACCAATAATGTAGAGTTAAAAATTATCATCCTACATCAAATCTTTAGCACTAGTAAAAGACTAATTCCAAAAGCACGCACTGATAAAATATCCCTGTGAATTTAGAAAAAACATTCTAGCAAAATGGAGTTGTGGTTTTATTGAACAATAAAAATTACCATAATCCTTTCCATCAACATAACCACATAAATACATATCTAAAGAAAGGGTGGCAATGCAATGAAAAAGTGTTAGAAGAAAAATTGCATTCATAGTGGGTCACCCCGATTGACTGACCATGAAAAATGTCCTTTTGCACAACACTGGAGGTTCATGCATGACAATGAAATCAAGTCAAAATGAAGCAACATTTGTAGAAAAATGAAAACCTTATCCAAATACAAAGGTCACATTCTGTTATTACTCTGGTCAACAATGTAAATAAAGATGGCATGAAAGGTTTCAAAGGAAATGTTTTTGTTGACAATTCAAAGAAGGATTTTTTCTCTCAAAGCAACTAGGAAAATTCAAATGCTTGCCAAAATTTTGTAGATTTACAAATAAGGTATCTAAAATACAAATTAAGATGTTCATTGAATTTATTATTTAGCACTTGAGATTTATACAAGAAATTTCAATGAAACTAGCATCACATTTTATTTCATCAACTACATTGAACCCATATAGAAATGTGGCATTTGAAAGATCCTTCCAAGGATTCACTTGCAATAATTGTGCTTTTGTTCATCATACAGTAAAATACATCTTCAGTTTTCATATAGATGTTGAATAAAATTTTAAAATACTTCCCAAAACAAAAGAAAAAGAAAAAAAGAAAATGTAATACAAGCTAAATTTGTATAGAGCAACAACGCTTGGAGTTTTTAATCATTATGGACATCCATGCCATATAAATCTTGTGTTTTCTTAAATTATTTTCACACTTGATAAAAAATAGACATAAATGTTTAGATATACTATCTAATACTGACTGAAATGAATGCAAAAAATAGTCGTTTTGAGATTAACGGACCAAAAGAAATGCTAGAATGGGAAGGATACGAGAAGATGCATTAGGTATTTCCATCTTTTGCTATCATTGTTCAGCATAATCATGGATCCAGTTGACCTCTTCTTGTACATGAACACTGACCAACGATACTTGTTGATGTCAACAAAGAAGTATGCCAATGGAGGACTGATGCAAGGTCGTATTCAAATGACACAAGAACAAAATATTCCCATGAATATGCCAACTATGCAGACCTATAATGGAGTTGAGTGTTGTACGGACTATATGACCCGTACAAAAAATTTCTATTGAAAATTTTTTGCCCAAATAACAAGTGTTTTATATGAAAATAGAAGTTTTTGGGCCTTCTAGACTCAATCGTGAGGTCCATTTCACCCCAATGTGCACCTTGAAAAATCTCAAGCTCAAATCACCCTCAAATATGAGAAGGGATTTTGCAATTCTAAAGCTCTGATACCATGTTAGAGTATCTTAAGGACTCAAGCCTCCAAGATCATCTGCAAAAACCAAAAACAATCTTCTACAAGAGGGAAAAGCAAGAACATGAAATTGCAACAATGGATGCAAGATATGTGGCCAATATGCAACACTCAAGATTGCAGTGACATATTGAACTTACACGCTCAACTGAGATACAATGCACATATGAAGCCTTTCTTATATAGGCAAGGGTGATGATGTACCAACATTAAATGGTTGTCATAATTAAATGACATGAGGCAATATTAAAAAACCTAGGACACAAGCATTAAATTAAAACCAACTAGATAAGTGATAATTAATGCTTAACTAGAAAGATTCCCTCCTAGGACCTAAGTGGAATTAACAATGTAAATAGAGCCTAGATAAGACTAGATAGGAAAAATACCTATTACACCAACATAGACAGCCTGAATTTCGATCCAATCTGGCTTGCATTCAATGTTTGGATCCGGTCCTCTATGGGTTTGGATAAGGCTCCGCCCACATTATGTGGGTCCATCCCAGATGAATCTGAGGGGGATTTGGGTAGATTTTGTGAAAAACATGCAAATTTTTCTTTTTTTTAAAAAAAATTACTTTTTCTAACTCAAAATTTTCATTCACCCCCAAACCCTAAAATGATGTGCACCATGAAGGTTTGTGTGGCTTTTAAGGTCTTAATTTTGGTCTTATTGTGAATATAAAATGATGTATGCCATGAAGGCTTGTGTGGTTTTGGAGGTCTTATTTGGGTTGCCCCTCAACTCCGTTGAGGGTGTTGCCCCAAAACCCCCACTGGGGGAATTTCCTCCAAACTCCCTTTAAATTCATTTGATTTTTCAAGTACTCTACAAGTCTAAGTTTTCAAGTTTTCCTACAAGTCCATCTATAATATCGTCATCCAATTGGACAATCCACCTTGATGTTACTCGATGCTTACCTCCAAGGAGAAATGTAGCAATGTAGTTGATTTTAATATATAATATATATCATGACATTCAAGTTTGACTAATTGACATTCTAATTTTTTTTATTTTTATGGTGATTTTGTTTATTATACAATATATGATGCTATGTGTGGTATTTTGAACTTAATTACTGTTGTAAATATGTATATATTTCTGATTTTTATATGTTTTTGTATGGACGATCCCAACCCCCAAATAAATTTTGATGAGGCCAATTCTAGAAAACACATAACAAGCAATATACATTTTATAATGCAATATCCAATCAATGACTAAGATGCATGTTGTTTGAATCTATTGGCCAAGCTTAGAATATGTAATGTGGTATATGTCAATTAGCTTAAAATGTATGACTCTTTAGAACTCAAGAGGAGTTTCCAAGCATTCACCATGTAGATACCATGTTAGATCTTCAACCTCCTTTCACTGACATGTAGATGAATGCCATAACTAGACTCACTAGATAAAACTAACCACTATTTACTTGGCCTGAAAGGCACATTATGTAGCCAAGGCACTTTCCCCATCATCTATTATAGAAAATAGAGACGATTTCATATAAGTAGAAAGAAATTGGTGATTACAAAAACCATGATAACAAACTGAAATTATGATTCTAAATTGTACAACTTTCTTTGTGTGTCACATGTAGAGCTAGCATATGTCATTGCTGTTTTTTCTGTTGTAAATGTACAGTGCACATCAAGTTTATATTTTTTATGTTGCACACATGCATTTGCATGTCATATTGCATAGAATTGTAAATTTATTAATATTTTGTAAACTACTAAGTAATGTTCAAAGAAAACTATACAACAAAATTTACTTGTGGTAAACTCTTGCATTCTACCTTCCTCTCTCCATGAGCATGTTGATGTTATTGGAATGATCAAATATTTCAAGTTTCATGACCAAATCAACTAACCCATTCATAAGGAAACTCTTGTAGCCTGCCCTATAGTTGTGGTTACTACAATATGGCCAGTATATAATTATAAATTATTCTAGCGGCTACCAACAATGTCTGTCAATGAGACTTCATCATGCCATGGTTTTCATTCAATCTCCAAAGCATATATACTCATTCCTTAACACCTTGGCTAGAATAGTACAAAGCTTTTTTCCTTTTTCATCTCAATTTCTTGACTTGGGCCTTAAATGCATCATTCATTTCATCAATAGAAGGTAAATGGAAATGACTTATATGTGATACAAAATTTATTGGAAGAATCTTCATCAAACATAGACAAAATTCAGGTTATGACCAACTCTCATTTCCCAAATATTTTGCGTGCTTGTCTACCTTGTAGTCCCCAAGGTGTACAATTGTTTTGTACATAATTATCAGTTATGTATTACACCATCTTTGGTTGTATTGCACTTGAAGTTGCAGGATATTTTGTCTCCCTAGTCTAGGTACACATCCATGTAACAAATAATCTTATATGGATAAGATATTCCTGGATACAAAATGAATACCCATATATCCAATATATTTGGATAGGGCACCATATGCAAAACATTCAAAATTTTCCAAAAATAAATTACACAAACATTAATAAAGACACAAACACAATATAATAAAATAAATGGGTATGTGCAGGATCATGGTATGCCAAAAAGTGGCAATATTTGTAGGGTATGTGGCTGACGACTTTTTTTTCACCCAAAATTAATGAAACAAAAAGGGTTTTTAGAGGATTCTCATCTTTCCAAAAATATAAATTATGGATTTAATTTGAATTTAATAAATAATTATTATTCATTTCCTATTAGAATTACGACTAAAGTCCTGATCGATAGGCTGATTGAAAAACATCTATAACTTTCAAGCGGTATCATATTTTTTGAATCCAAAACATCACATTCTATCTTTTTACATACTATAGGATTAAAAAAAAAATTAAATTTCATGAATTTTGACCAAGTTAAGGTGAATTCGAGACAGAAGTTTTTATATTTTCTAAAAGTTGTAATAAAATTCATAATTAATTATTTACTCGAAAAATTTACAAAAAATATGCATCACATCCGAACATGAGTCCTCTAATTATATATAAATCTTAAAAAAATATTATCATTTTATTATGGTTAGGGTGGTGAGACACCTACTTCTTATTTTTCCCTGAAATTTAAGTACTACTACATTGAAATTTCAAATTTTCACCAAATAGATTTTATTTATTTTTAAATAAAACCTAGTATTTTAGAAACTAAATTCAATTTTCTACAAATTCTATTCTTACATATTTTTGAAATAATATAGATAACTTATTCAAATATTTACGTCAAGTTGCCTAACACTGATTTTTCTGAATTTTTTGCCACTTAAGGGCCTGTTTGGCATACCATGATCCTGCACATGCCCAAATAGAAAAACCAAAATATATATTAATATAAATAAATCTTTTTATAGTTACGTTCTATACTCTTAGATAGCTAAACAATTAAATGTGTATACTTCTATAATTGTCGTATCTAGCTCTATCTGTATAAGGGGATCTTGAAAATTTTCCATATCCATATTCAAATATCATATTTGTTTCCATGCAAGTCTAATTGCACCCTCTGGGATTGCTTAAAAAATTGCCTTCAATGTACAAACAAAACAACAACACACCTCTATGACCATATGAACATTTTCAAGATAGCTTGTTCCTAAAAATGGATCGTATTGTGTGCATAGTAATAGGGATGTACAACACAAGGAACTTTCAAGAGGTTAAAAATTCTACTAAATGCAAGTCCTCTTCTCTAGGTCATCTTGTGTCTAATTTTTTCCTTAGATTGTTATGTTATCCAATGATAACATAATGTGCTTCCTTTCAAAGATATTTGTATCTACCTGTATTTCTTTATAATTTTGCAATCCTAAAAACAAAGAGATAAATTTCTCTAAATATTTTGTAGCTATGTAAATCCTTATGAGTTTGTGACCATTCTCACTATTGAACTCTTTGAAAACTTCACAGATAAGGGCAAAGAGAGAAAAGCGTAGAAACAAGTAAAGCATATAAGATTTGAAAACAATTAACTTATGCTAGTGAATCAAAATTTGAGTTTTCCCATACATCATATAAATTTGATGTAATCCCTATTCTCATATATCACTGAAATGGTAGATTAGGTGTAAAGTTAGGTTTTTAGACCTGAAAATGCATGATAGGGGAAAGAATACAAAGAAAAGTGCATAGTTTAGACAAATTACAAGCTTTATCACAAAAAGTTCCAAAATACCAAATACCTTTAAAAAAATAGCAAGGAAAATGAGACTCAAATAATCAAATCTTAATTTTAATTAAGTATTGTGGATAAAAAAAGGTTTGGTGAACATAATAAGAAGTATTCCACTTCCAAAATCAAGATATGAGATACCTGTATCTCTTTCCTGCAATTGCATAGCCTAAATGCATTGTGTAACTCCTTATAAAAAATACATCATGCTATTTTTGTTAGGCCAATATCAGAACTGGAACACCCAATCCTTTCCTTTTGCATCTTGAATTGCCAATGGCACCCCCTCTAGCTATGATATTGGAGGAAAATATGCCTGTCCACATGAGCCTTGGTAAGAATAAATAAAATTTAGAACATCAGACCTGTATGTCTTAAATATCTCCCACCTATAGCTACTTGCAGTTTATGATGAGTTATAAGGCTTTAATGAAAAAATATTTGTCATTTAAGGCTTCAAAACCAGGAGTTTCTTTGTATGGTTTCTTAAGAGCTAATTTTCTCTTTAGATTTTTGGTGTTCAGTCTGGACAATTTGTTTCATTTCACATTGTGAGCTATTGCACTCTAGTAGCTTAATATGATCCACACAGTAGGAGCAGTTCCAAGTGATTGCATGGGTTTATAGGGGAACTTAATGAGTGATACCAACATAAAATCAAAGTGCATTTCATCTGCATATGAAATTTCTTCTTTAAACAATTGTCGAAACATCAATCATCATTTGTTTGGATAAATGTAGACCCTCTAAGCGAGCAGCAAAAAGATTTAAAACATATTTTTTTCTCAAATTTGAAATGTAGCCTAGTTATTTCCTTAATACTCTAGTTGACCCCATATCCTACGAGTACAGATTTAAGCTGAGAATGCCCCCCAAAAAATAAAAATTAGATTTGCTTACAGTTCCATAGCTAACCCTAGTTGACGCCATATCCTATGAGTACAGATTTAAGTTAAGAATGCCCCCCAAAAAATAAAAATTAGATTTGTTTATAGTTCCTTAGCTAACCCTACTAAATTATGGACCAGTTATGAGTCCAAAAACAAAGGTAAAATTGCATGCCCAGGACAAAAGCATGAGCTGAGAGATTGCATTAAAAAACTTGGAGGTAAATAGTGATAAAATACCTTGACTAAAGTAACATTCTCCGGCATATCCAGATCCTCTTCCATTATTATATTGCAGAGATTCAACCCAAATATCTTCAATCTGCAAAACCTTCAGCTACCATAGAGGCTTCTCAAAATATTCATCCATATAAGCAGTGAGATGAACCCGGGATAATGAATTATTTTGTGGGTAACATCCTTCCTCAAAGGCATGGCTTGTCCGTACTTCCTACCCATCACGTCTCTTAAAGAGGGAAATAAAAGCTTCGGTTAAAAATATAGCCACAGAAAAAACCACAGAACCAATTCCATTTATTTAATGGATAACAACGGAATTGTTTTCGAATGAAATATAACATGTTGAAATTCCCCCAAAAAAAAATGGAAACAATGGCAAGTGACTTACCTCAAGTATTCTACACAATTTGTGTTGTGCTATTAATGATGCCGTTGAGAAAAAATTGGTAGAGTTTGCAGGAAAAAAATTATGAAACCCTATCAAAGCAAAAAAATTTAAAAGCAAAACTAATCAAACCATTCTCCCTACTACAACTGCTTCAATATATTCACAATAAATGAAATTTTGATCTAACCAATGCCATTTGTTGAACATATAACATCATAATTGTTTTCAATTGAAATAAAATGCATTGAAAGTGACCCGTATCCATACAAATTTTCCCAAAAAAAATTACTGAAACCATGGTAAGTGACTTATCTTAAGATTTTTTGTTTTCCTTTCAACGATGTGGTTAAGAAAAAATGGGCAAAGTTTGCAAGAAAATATTACGAAACCCTACCAAAGAAAGTCTCCTTATAACTGCTTCAATCTACTCACAATAAATGAAAAAATTATTGAAACCATGACAAGTGACTTACCTAAACGTTCTGCACAAATTGTGTTGTGTTTTCAATGATGTCATTGACAAAAAAATGAGCAGAGTTTGCAATAAAACCATTACAAAACCCTACCAAAGAAAAAATATTATAAAAATGAGATGAACCAAAACCAATCTCCCACCTATTGCTTCAATATATTCACAATAAATGAAATGCCAAATTTTAAAATATTGGTAATCGTGATTTACCAGGTAACTCTGCAGCCATATACAATAGCTGTAATATTCTAGTTTCGGCCTTGAGCATCAAATAAATCTGAGCTAAAAATAGAAATGCATGTCGAATGAGGGAGAGAAAAGGAAAATGCATCTAAATGAGGGAGGGAGAATAAATGAGGAAAAAAGTTTTTTTTAATTGTCTTAATTTATGACAATTAGAAAATTAAAAATATAATTTAAATATACAATATATATTTAAGACAAAATATTAAATTAATGTCTTAAACCTCCCCTTTATATAGTAGTGAATAATACAAAGGACAGAGACCTTTAAAATGAGCAGAGTTCATGGTAAAGCACAGAGATATATTCAAGTGGAAAGTGACAATCATGGTAGATAAATAAAGGTCACTGTCATAGAAGCAAATAAAGATTATAATAGTGAGAGACCTTCTTCAAGATCGGTGGAAAAGGGCACTAATAAAAGTGAATGCATCTCAAACAAATAAAGGGAAGCATGAGGTTTCGGGATTCAAGATTTCCACTTGGAAACCTACCTTTAGATTGTAACCGTGTTTAATGTCCTACCCTTTCTTGAATGATACTAGTGTTGCAACTCAGAAAACGTTGTTCAATAAGCTCTAGCATTACAAAAATGGAAACCACCACTCTTTGCATTCAATGGTTGTTTCCTTCGTCAAACTTGCAATGTACTCTCAGACCGAATCTTTTTCCTGATATCTTTTGTTATGGAAAACCTTAAAACGCACGTGGGAGCTACAATACCAAATTGTTGATTAAACTTTGAAACTTCCCTCCAACATGCAATCACAATGTTTTATGCCAAAAATCAACTGCCCAAGATTCCCTCCAAATGCATACAACCCAATCGACCAAAGGCACAAAAATACCTTTTTTAAAAAAAAAATTGTCTACCAAAAATACCTATTGCTAAAATGCACTAAAAAAAACTATTGCATGGAAGGCATGCAAAAATTAATCTTCATTTTTAGGGAAAAAAATTTCATCTATCTACATTTTCATTTTATATAGGTTGTGAAAATTAAGATAAGCATGATGTGCTACTAAAATTACTAGAGTTCAAACTTGTATAAAAAATAACATCTATAAAAATGATCAACACAAAATTAATTTCATAGATTATAAAATAATTCTATTTTTTTAAAAATAATTAACAATATAAAGCCTAAAAGAAAAAAATTGCATACCAAAAGCGATCATTGTTATTTCTATTTCTCATTATTAAGATGGTCAAGTATATCAGCAAGCGAAGATAGAAGTGAATCAATCTTCATTTTTATTGCAATTGGATTGTTTAAATCATATTTTATTAGTGAAATTGACCACAATTGTTCTTTGATACATTTGACATGCTAACACAATAGGAAAATCAAGTTGGCTTCAAATCATAGTTAAAAACATTAACGATTCATTAACATAATGAGTAATAAAAGTTAAAGAATGTAAATGTTTATAAATTTTTTTATAAAATATGTGAAGGCCTTAAGACTGTACCGATAGGCAATGCCTTCCATGCAATAGGTATTTTTGGTGCACCAAGCAACCTAGGTGGCCAAATGGCCTGCTTAGGTAGGGGTCCCATGAGGGGGGCTTAAGCTCTATGGATTATGATCAAATTCGAAAGAAAAAATAATAGAGGAGTAATAGTAATTTATTTAGTCATTAATTTAGCCATATATTTAGTCATTTACTTAGTCAATTTTATTTTTCTGATATTAATCATTTATTTAGTCATTTTTATTTGTCTAATATTAGTCATTTATTTAGTCATTTAATTGTAATTTTACCCGATGACCAAATTAGTCACTTATAAATGACCAAATTAATCATTTATTTTCCAAATACTACTAGTGTTAGTCATGTGACTAAAATTTTTAGTCACATAGTCATTTATTTGTCAAATTCTACTAGTGTATCTAGTCCATTCTCTGGAAGCTTCAAAGATCCGCGTGAAGATTTGTTCAAAATTATAAAGATCTGTGTTCTGCCAATGTTTATGTCATCTCTTTCAGTGTTCTTGATTAAAGTTGGTATAATGGTAATTCTAGTTGTTTCAGATGTTTCTCTATTGTTTCTTGGTGTTCTTGGATGTTTCTATATTTTTCTCTATCTTTGTGGTACGTCCAAATTGATCGGTGTCCTCGTGGTCAAAGATTTTTCTCTATATGTTCAATTTTTCATGTTCTTGGTTGACGTGATGGGTGTAACGTGTGGTGGATATTCGAGGTGAAATTAATTAAATTCTTTTTGTGTTGGAGTTGTTAATTTGGGTCTCCACTATGTTGTAACTAACCTTGGTGGATTCACATTTAAAATTTATTTGTAAATTTGGGCTGACATTGAAAATATGCTTTATATCTCTGGCCGACTAATTTGTTGATGTAATCTCATGTTGTGGATATATAAGAGTGATTTTTTCATTGGTGTAAAGTGTGCTCAGTATGATCCCATGTGTGTATGTACAAATATCATTTGATTGCAGAGTAGAGTGTGAAGAAGACCAAGCGAAGTGTGAAGAAGTTTGAGTGAAGAGTGAAGAAGGTTTTTATGTGCTTAACTGGAACTATAATCAAGCTTGTGTAGAAGCTATTTTCTCATTTCACAATTTGGATGGTTTAATCCAAAATTTTCTTTGGACAGTGAGACCTCTTTTGTATTTGAGTAGTGAGCTCTAGGAAATGTGCATGAATGGATGTGCATTCCCACTATTTCTCATTATACTTTTAACAGGGTATAATATTGTGGACTAACCTCCATTGTGGTTTTTCCCCTAACAGGGTTTCCACGTAAAAACAATCTTGGTGTTCTTTGTGTTTCTGATGTGTTGAATGTTTATGGTTTATTGTTTATTCATTAGATTTGAGATTGAGTTAAATAAACTTTGAAAAGATTTAAGTATTCTGAGACAACTGATTCACCCCTCTCTTAGTTGTCTATCCTTATTTTTCCAACAATTGGTATCAAAGCACATTCCTCTGAAGAATTTTAAAAGCTTGAGGTGATCCGAGATGGCATCATACAAGAAGGATAGTCCTAGATTTGATGGAACAAATTACTCATTGTGGAAATCTCGAATGGAGTGTCATTTCAAGTGTATCGGTGAAACCTTCTAGAAATTACAAAGAATAGATATGTTATTCCTCAGAATGGTCCCTCCACTACTGATGAGATTAAAGAGCCTGGGAATAATGTCAGGGCTATAGAAGCTTTGCTGACTGCTTTAACGGATTCAAAAATGAAAAATGTGTTAGGTCTGAAGAGAGCTCATGAGATGTGGATGAAGTTGGAAACTTTGTATGAAGGAGATATACATGTGAAGATGGCTAAGCTACAAAGTTCAAAAGGAAAGTATGAAAATCTGAAGATGGGTGAAGATGAAAATATTTCCTCTTTTATGCAAAGAGTAAATGAACTAGTGATAGGTATTAGATGTGTTGGTGGTACCCTAGATGAGGAAGAAATTGTGGCTAAAGTGCTCAGATCATTACCTCCCTCTTATAAAGCTAAGGCTCATACTATTGAAGAAACCAGATCATTGATGAATGTAACAAGGGACACACTAATTGGTAAACTTTCTACCTTTGAGTTGAGTGAATTTGGTGATTTTGTTCCTAAGACTGAAAGTGCATTCAAGGCTACTATATCCAGAAGAAACAAGAAAAGATATGATCTAGGAGAAAGTTCTAGAAAGACATTCAAGTATGAGGAAAAAATGAAACAACTTGAAGATGAAGAAAGAGAGGTAGAAGAGTTGGAAGCACTGATAGTGAAGAGAGAAGGTAGAGGACAAGGTAAGTATAAAGGAAAGTTTCCTATCAAATGTTTTTCTTGTAGTAAAATAGGCCATTTTGCATCAAGGTTTCTTGAAAGAGTTCCTCGATCTAAGCCTTACAAATATAGATTCCAAAAGAAATGTTACTTTGCTGAAGAAGGTGTGACTAATGATGAGTCTGATAAAGATAATGAAAATTAAGATGATTGGGTTTTCATTGCTATCAAGGAAAATAGTCTTGTGGCTACTAAATTTGCTAAAGTTGAGAAAACTCTTGCAACCTAAATCGAAGAAAAGGATGAGTGGGTCATTGACAGTGGATGCTCACATCATATGACTGGTGACAAAAGAAAATTTGTAAGTCTAGAGAAGTATGATGATGGGGTTGTAAGATTTGGAGATAACAATGCTTGTGTGATACATGGAAAAGGATCTATTTGTCTTGGAGGTAAGCATAACACTGATGATGTTCTTTATGTTGAAGGCTTGAATCACAACCTATTGAGTGTTGGATAGATGGTAGGAAAAGGTTATGATCTTTAGTTCAAATATGGAAGATGCAAGATATATGGAAGCTTTGGAAATGTAATTGCCTCATGTAAATAGATAAATGGTAATATTTTTCACTTGAATGTTCCTAGTGAAAGTTGTTCAATTGCTCAAGTAGATGAAATCTAGTTATGGCATAGAAGGCTATGTCATGTGAATTTTGATAACATTGTCAAAATAAGTTCCACTCAAGTAGTAAGAGATCTACCTAAGCTAGTGAAACCTGCTAGCACAATTTGCAAAGAGTGTCAGATGGGAAAATAAACTAGAGTCTCTTTTCAGAGTAAAAAACATCATTCTAATGGATTACTAGAGCTGGTACATATTGATCTATGTGTTCCTTCTAGAGTCAGAAGTCTCCATGGTGAAAGGTACTTTATGTTGATTATTGATGACTATTCTAGAATTATATGGGTTGCTTTCTTAAGAAAAAATGTGAAATATTAGAAAAGTTCAAAAGCTTCAAAGCTATGGCATAAAATGAGAAAAGTCTAAAAATAAAATGCCTAAGGTCAGACAGAGGTGGTGAGTTCACCTCTAGGGAGTTTAATTCTTTTTGTGAAGAGCATGGAATCAGAAGACGGCCATCTGCTCCTTGAACCCCTCAACAGAATGGTGTTGCTGAGAGAAAGAATAGAACAATTTTGTATGCTACTAGAACAATGATGATTGAAGGAAATGTGCCTCACATCTATTGGAGTGAAGAAGTAAGCATTGTTGTGTATACTTTGAACCGAGTAAATGTAAATGGTAATTATAGTAAGAGTCCTTTTGAATTATGGTTTGGTTATAAGCCTACTATTACATATTTCAAGATCTTTGGAAGCAAATGCTACATCAAGAGAGATGATATAGGCAAGTTTGATGCAAGAAGCAATGAAGGAATCTTTCTAGTTTACTCTATTATAAGCAAGGCCTATCGATGCTATACCAGAAGACTAAGGAAAATGGTTGAGAGTGCAAATGTCAAATTTGATGAGGATTCTACTAAATCATCCAATTATTGTGGATATGATTCAAATGAAGACAATACAAACAAAGGGAAGAATTTTCAGACACAAAATCAACTTTAAATTATGCCATATGTTCTAGTAAGACAACTTCAATTTGTTCTAGTAAATCAAGATAGTCAGGAAGCAGAGACAAGTGCAAGTGTAGAAGAAAGAATAGAAGAAACAAAAGTTTGAGAAAATCCTAAAACTTTGAGGTATGTAAAGCTAAATCATTCTGAAAATAAAATTATAGGAGATAAGAATAAAGGTGTGAAAACTAGAAGAAAGATTGCAGAAGAGTATTGCCTGATATCCAAGATTGAACCTAAAGATGTCAGTGAAGCTTGCAATGGTGAACATTGGATGGAAGCTATGAACTTGGAAGAATTAATGTACATTGAAAAGAATGATACATGGATACTAGTTCCCAGACCAAAAGATAAAAAAGTAACTGGTACTAAATGGGTTTTTCAGAATAAGCTAAATGAACAAGGTGAAGTGGTCCAAAATAAAGCAAGACTAGTATGTAAAGGGTGTTCACAAATGGAAGGTATTGATTTTGAAGAAACCTTTTCCCCTATTTATATAATTGAATTTGTAAGGTTATATCTTGCTTATGTTTCATACAAAAACTATAAAGTATATGAAATGGATGTGAAGTTAGCTTTTCTGAATGGTGAGCTTGAAGAAGTATATATTGAATAGCCTGATGGATTTCAACTGATTGATAAGGAAGACATGGTTTTCTGATTGAAGAAAGCTTTGTATGGACTCAAGCAAGTCCCCAGAGCCTAGTATGCTAGTTTAGACAAATACTTATTGAATCTTGGATTCAATAAAGGTACAACTGACAAAAACTTATACTTCAAATTGGATCATGATAAAGAATTAATTATTGACTTCTTTGTTGATAACATTATTTTTGGAGGAGATGATAATCTATGTATGAGGTTTACTGATGAAATGAAGAGTGAATTTGAGATGAGTATGATTGGAGAAATGAAGTTATTTTTGGGATTGCAAGTTACTTGGTTAGACAAGGGGATCTTCATATCTTAGTCCAAATATGTGAGAGAACTATTGAAGAAGTTTGGCATGGATGATTCAAAACTTGTTGGTACTCCCATGGTAACCAGATGTAAGTTGACACAAAATGATAATTGTCCTAAGGAAAATAAATAAGATACAAATGAATGATTGGTGGATTTCTCTACTTAACTTAGACTAGAAAAGATATTATGAATGTTGTATGTATGGTTGCTAGATTTCACGCTGATCCAAAAGAATTGCATGTGACTTTTGTTAAGAGAATCTTTAGGTATCTAAAAGGAACTGTTGATTTTGGGCTTTGGTACCCTAAGGATGATGATCTTACTTTAAATGCATATATTGATGTGGATTGGGTAGGAGATGTAGATGACAGAAAGAGTACTAGTGATGGTGATTTCTTCCTAGGGAAGAAGATGGTGTCTTGGTTAAGCAAAACACATTATTCCATTTCTCTATCTACTACTGAAGTAGAGTATATTGTTGTTGCATATTCAAGTGATGTGGATGAAATAGATACTGAAAGATATTAGAGTAGTATATGATGAACCGATTCCCATATACTATGATAACTCAAGTGCAATTAACATATCAAATAATCAAGTGCTACACTCTAAGACCAAAGATATATCAATCAAGTTTCACTTTCTAAGGGAGAAAGTGAGTGAAAAAGAAGTTAGACTTGAGTATGTGCCTACCAAGGAATAGATTGCAGATATTTTCACTAATCCATTACCAAAGGATACTTTTGAGTATCTCAAAGGGATGCTAGGGGTGATTACCTCTCCTGATATGAACTAGGATGCATTAACTTGCATCAATTTGTGCATTTCATGATCATATTTTGATCTGGATTGATGTTTCCATGGCTGATATTTAGGGGGAGTAGTTAGATGTGCAGATATGTAGTTTAGAGCTTGCATGTGGAAAGATAATGTTTATATTTTCCATTGATTTAAAAGGGGGAGAAGAGTAATGTGAAAAGGTGTTGCTTATCTAGAGTGAAGAGTCTTGTGGGGAGAAGATCTTATAGAAGAAGTCAATGAAGAAGAGTCAGAATCTAAGGAGTAAGTGTTGATTGAGATTAGGGTTGATGGTGTTTTTCACATCATGTGTTTCCATCAATTCCAATGGCAAAGATTGTTGGATGTTGTGGTTGTGTGGCTGATATGTGGTTGTCATTGATGACAACACTATTAGAATTTGATGTATTGAAAGTTGCATATGTCGAGAATAATGAGAAAAATGTAAAAGAAAGTATTACAAGTTCCCAGTGGAACTATGAAGGTCATGAAGGTGTCTTTTTCTGCATGTTGAAGATCAATTGTTGGTGACTAAAGGGTTTATTGTTGAGTGTATCTATTCCATTCTCTTGAAGCTTCAAAGGTCTACATGAAGATTTGTTCAAACTTATGAAGATATGTATTCTGACACTGTTTCAGTGGTCTCTGTCAGTGTTTTTGATTAAAGTTGGTATAATTCTGGTAATTCTAGTTGTTGGTTATTTGCAGGATCATGATGAGCCAAAAAGTGGTGATATGATGGGTATGTGTAGGGTATGTGGCTGATGACCTTTTTTTTACCCAAAATTGATGAAATGAAAAGGGTTTTTTAAGGATATTCTCAGCTTTCCACCAATATAAATTATGATTTACTTAGGTATGTGCAAGATTATCATGGAAAAAATAGGCACTTAAGTGGCGATAAAATTTAGAAAAAAACAAAGTTAGGTAACTTGACGTAAAAATTTGAATAAGTTATCTATATTATTTTAGAAATATGGAAGAATACAATCTATAGAAAATTGAATGTAGTTTCTAAAATACTAGGTTTATTTAAAATAAAAAATATCTATTTGGTGAAATTTTGAAATTTCAATGTAGTAGCACTTAAATTTCAAGGAAAAAATAAGAAGTCTAGGTGTCTGTCTAACCACCCTAACCATAATAAAATGATAATATTTTTTTTATAATATTTTAGATATAAGTAGAGGACTCATGTCCCAATGTGATGCATATTTTTTGTAATTTTTTTCCAAGTAAATAATTAATTTTGAAATTTTTATTACAACTTTTAAAAAATATAAAAAATCATATGTCTAACCACCTTAACTTTGTCAAAAATTTATGAAACTTTTTTTTTTAATCTTATAGCATGCAAAGCATAGAATGTGACACATGTTTTGGATTCAAAATATATGATACCGTGTGAAAGCTATGGATGTTTTTCAATTAGCCTATCAATTAGGACTTTAGTCATAATTCAAATAAAAATGAATAATAATTATTTATTAAATTCAAAGTAAAGCATAATTTATATTGGTGGAAAGCTAAGAATCTCCTTTAAAAACCATTTTTGTTTCATCAATTTTGGGTAAAAAAAAGTTGTCAGCCACATACCCATCATATCACCACTTTTTGGCCCATCATGATCCTGCACATACCCACTTTGAATTTAATAAATAATTATTATTCATTTTCTATTTGAATTACAACTAAAGTCTGGATTGATAGGTTGATTGAAAAATATCTATAGCTTTTAATTAGTATTACATTTTTTGAATCCGAAACATGTGTCACATTATATGCTCCACATACTATAGGATTAAAAAAATAAAATTGAATTTCATGAAGTTGTGACCAAGTTAAGGTGGTTAGACATACATGTTTTAATATATTTTAAAGTTGTAATAAAAAATTCATAATTAATTATTTACTTAGAAAAAAAATACAAAAAAATATGTATCACATCCAGACATGAGTCCTCTACTTATATCTAAAATCTTATAAAAAAAATATTAAGATTTTATTGTGGTTAGGGTGGTCAGATAGACACCTGCTTCTTCTTTTTTCCCTGAAATTTAAGTACTATTGCATTGAAATTTCAAATTTTCACCAAATAGATTATTTTTTAAAATAAACCTAGTAGTTTAGAAACTATATTCAATTTTCTATAGATTCCATTATTACATCTTTTTGAAATAATATAGATAACTTATTCAAATTTTTATTTGAAGTTGCCTAACTCTGATTTTTTTGAATTTTTCACCATTTAAGGGCCTATTTTTTCCATGATGATCCTGCACATACCTTGTTGTGGATGTTTCTCTATTGTTTCTTGATGTTCTTGGATGTTTCTAGACTATGCTCTATCTTTTTGGTACATCCACATTGATCAGTGTGCTTATGGTCAAATATTTTTCTATGTATGTGCGGTTTTTCATGTTCTTGGCCAACATGATCGGTGTAATGTGTGGTGGATCTTCGAGATGAAATTAATTGAAGTATTTTTGTGTTGGAGTTGTTAATTTGGGTCTCCTCTATGTTTTCACTGACCTTGGTGGATTCGCTTTGAAAATTTATTTGTAAATTTGGGCTGACATTGAAAATATGTTTTATATCTCTGGCCGACTAAGTTGATGTAATCTCATGTTGTGGATATAAAAGAGAGATTGTTTCATTGGTGTAAAGTGTTCTCAGTATGCTCCCATGTGTGTATGTGTGAATATCATTCGATTACAGAGTAGAGTGTGAAGAAGATTGAGCGAAGTGTGAAAAAGTTTGAGCGAAGAGTGAAGAAGGTTTTTTTGTACTTAACTAGAACTGTAATTGGGCTTGTGTATAAGTTATTTTCTCAATTCACAATTTGGATGGTTTATATCCAAAATTTTCTTTGGACAGTGAATCCCTTTTTGTATTTAAGCAGTGAGCTCTAGGCAATGTTCCTAAATGCATGTGCATTCCCACTATTTCTCATTATACTTTTAATAGGTTATGATATTGTGGACTAAACTCCACCATGGTTTTTCCCCTAATAGGGTTTCCATGTAAAAAAAGTATTGGTGTTCTCTGTGTTTCTGATGTGTTGAATGTTTATGGTTTATTGTTTATTCATCAGATCTAAGATTGAGTTAAATAAAGTTTGAAAATATTTAAGTATTCTGAGACAATTAATTCACCCCCCTCTTAGTTGTTTATCCTTGTTTTTCCAAAAATATATATATATGGGTGAGGCCACAATAGTGGTTTACAATTGAAGCAAGGAAGGAAAAATCATAGAAAATGAATGCATGGCAAAAAAATGATTTTAGGGGTTTGCTAGAACCTAGGTTCGGGCGAACCCTCCCAATACATTCCTGCCAAAAAAGCCATCAAAACCCCTCATAAAAGGGGGGTTCGAATGAACCAAGATTTGAATGAACCCTAGTTTGAATGAACCCCTAGGGGTTCATTTGAACCCCCTTTATTCCTCATCCCCTCCCCTCGACAAAAAAATACCTGAATTTTGGCACTTCAGAGCTCGAGTTGAGGATGAAAATGGAGGAATCTTCATAAACCCAACTTGAATCAGGTAGTCCTTAGAACGAGCTATCCAACGAATATAATTTTAATATGTTTTGGTTTTATTATGTATTTGTTTTTTTAGTTTTATTAAAGATAGGTTTTTCATCAAAAATGAAGTTCTTTCTTCTGCACATGTGGAAAAATAGTAGATTTCAAAAAAATATATATATATATGAGAGCACCAAATATTGAAGTCCTTCATCCAACAAAAAAAATAAAATTGAATTTTGATATATAGAAAAAAAATTATGCGTTATACAGTCATGCTATGTCTGAATTGTAATTGGTCTAACTTTGAAACTTGATTAAAGAAAAAATATTCAATAAATTTTTTTTAACCAAGTGGAAGCACTAGATATCATAGTTACAAATCTAAATTTGAAAGAATTAAAAGTTTATCCTTCATGGAAAAAAAGTTATGCGTTCTACGGTGTGTGTCACTTTTTAAAAATATTTTTTTGAAAAAAACCAGTTTTCGTGGGAGATGGAAAATGAAGCGTAATCTGATTCTAAAAATTTTGAAAAAATATTTTTAGAATCTACAGACAAAATGTGATGAGACTCTAGTTTTCATCATCTTCAAATTCTTCATGTTTTAGCCGCTATAGGTGCCCGAATGTGAAGATTTAGTTTTAAAAAATAATTTCAGTGTCCAGTTTGGCCAAAAATTGTAAACCACTATTGTGGGATCACCCATTATATATATATACATATATACATATATATACATATATAAATATAAAAACATATAGATACATATACACACACACACACACACACACACATATATATACGTAAGTTGTATATGGTCCAGCTTTTGTGGCGATGGTTTTGCATCATGGGTTTGTAACTATCATTTTCAGCGTTTTATGGTGATGGTTGCAATGGAATAAAATAGTTAATGTTATGTAGCTCATGTTGTTTTGCATAAGGAATTGTTGCTTGTTGTTGTTTACCTTAGGTTGTATTGTTTCATTTATGGATTTCATTTAGCATGAATGGTTGCAATGCAAAAAAATAGTCAATGTTATGGACTTTATATATACATATACATATATACATATACATATATACATATATATACATATATATATACACACATAGATATACATATATACATATATATACATATAAATATATATATGAATTTAGATGCACATATATATTCCTTGTTGATTGCACAAAGCACAAAAAAATGCACAATAATAAACCAATGCAAAAATATAACCCAAGCTAGCCAACAACACTCGACAAAAACTTCATCATGTTAACAATTTTATTCTATTGTAGACATAGCCAGAAAACAGAAGCCATAAAAAGTAGCCCACAAAAAATAATACTAACAAACCCATGCAAAAAATATACTCTTTTCTAGACAAACCTTATCGAAAATTGAAAGAATCTAGCCTTCTCAACAACACCCTATCAAAAATTGAAATTTGGCTTAGGCTATCTTGTTTTATTTTCGATAAGGTGCTAGTGAAGAGGCTATATTATTTCAATTTTTGATAGGGTATATTATTTTATTTTCGATATGGTGTTGTTGTATATCTGAAGTCAGATGCACATACATATGCATTGTTGATTGTACAAAGTACAAAAAAATGCACAGTAACAAACCAATGAAAAAGTATAACTCAAGCTAGCCAACAACAATCAACAAAAATTGCATCATGTTAATAATTTTATTCCATTGAAAACATAGCTAGAAAATAGAAGCCATAAAAAAGAAGCCCATAAAAAATCACAGTAACATTGTTTTATTTTCAATAAGATGTTGCTAAAGAGGCTATATTACTTCAATTTTTGATAGGGTGTTGTTGAATACATATATATAAATATATATATATATAGAGAGATATATGTACATATATATACATATATATAAATATAAATATATATATATATATTTGAAGTTAGATGCACATATATATGCATTGTTGATTGCATAAAGCACAAAAAAATGCACAGTAACAAACCAATGCAAAAACATAACCCAAGTTAGCCAACAACAATCGACAAAAACTCCATCATGTTAACAATTTTATTTTGTTGCAAACATAGCTAGAAAATGGAAGCCATAAAAAGAAGCCCACAAAAAATCATAGTAACAAACCCACGTAAAAAATATACTCTTTTCTGAACAGAACCTTATCAAAAATTGAAAGAATCTAGCCTTTTCAAAAAAATGGGCTATCAAAAATTGAAATAATATAGCCTCTTCAGCAACACCATATCAAAAATAAAATAATATAGCCTAAGCTAGAGAACAATAATCAATAATATGTAATGGAATCAAACATAAACTATATAACATCATCGCATTGTTGATTGCACACAACACAAAAAAATGCATAGTAACAAACCAATGCAAAAGTATAACCCAAATTAGCCAACAACAATCGATAAAAACTGCATCATGTTAACAATTTTATTCTATTGCCAACATAGCCAGAAAATAGAAGCCATAAAAAGAAGCCCAAAAAAATCACAGTAACAAACCCATGCAAAAATATACTCTTTTTTGAACAAAACCTTGTCGAAAATTGAAAGAATCTATCATTTTCAACAACATTCTATCAAAAATTGAAATAATATAGCCGTGTCAAACAACACCTATTCGAAAATAAAACAATATAGCCTAAGCTAGAGAATAATAATCATTAATGCATAATGGAATCAAACATAAAATGTATAACATCAATGCATTATTGATTGCACAAAGCACAAAAAATGCATAGTAACAAACCAATGCAAAAATATAACCCAAGCTAGCATAGTCTTTTCTCAAAAATGCCTTAACGAAAATTGAAAAACTTCTCAACAACACCTTTTCAAGAATGAGACAATATAGCCCAAGATAGACAACAACAACCAACAAAATCTGCATAACATTAACAATTTTATTCCATTCCAAACACAACCACAAAATGGAATCCATAAAGAGAAACCCACAAAAGTTCATAGTAACAAACTGAAGCAAAAATATACCTATTTCTCAACAAAACCTTATAAAAAATTGAAACAATATAGCCTTCTCAACAACACCTTTTCAAAAATTTACAGTGACAAACTCATCCAAAAATATACTCCTTTCTCAACAGAAACTTATTGAAAATTGAAACAATGTAGCCTTTTCAACAACACCTTATCAAAAATGAAACAATATAGCTTAAGATAGACAACAATAATCAACAATACTAATGTAATCAAACATAAAGTGTACAACATTAACAATTTTATTTCATTCCAACCATAACCACAAAACGGAAGCCATAAATCAAACAACATTGGTTTCAACAATGAGGTCCAGATGGAGAAACCCAAAAAACCATAGCCACAAAACCCATGCAAAATGATAGCCACATAACGCCAACCATAAACGAAACAATATTTCTTTTAACAAACAATATAGCCTTTTTAATAGAACCTTATCAAAAATGAGACAATATAGCCTGAGCTAGACAACAACAATCGACAAAAACTACATAACATCAACAATTTTATTCTATTACAAACATAGCCACAAAACGGAAGCCATAAAGAGAAACCCACAAAAAATTGACAATAACAAACCCATAAAAAAATACTCTTTTCTCAATAGAACCTTATCAAAAATTGAAACATTATAGCCTTTTCAACAACACCTTTTTGAAAATGAAATAATATATAGCCAAAGCCAGAGAAGAATAATAAACAATTCTCAAGGGAATCTAACATAAAGTGTATAACATTAACTATTTTATTCCGTTGCAACCATAGCCACAAAACAAAATCCATAAATCAAACAATATTGGTTTGAACATCAAGCCAAATGGAGAAACTCACAAAAAACAAAAAATCACAGTTACAAACCCATGCAAAACCATAGCCACAAAAAGCGAACCTTAAACCAAACAGTATTCATTTAAAAAAAAAATATAGTCTTTTCTCAACAACACCTTATCAAAATTTGAAACAACCAATAGTACCTTATCACAAATAAAACAATATATCTTTCCACAAACCATGAACCACAAATGAAACAATATGACAAACAGTTTTTTCAATATTCACTTATTATTGCTTGCTTCATGTAAGACCCTGGTTTACATGTGAATAGTACAACCCTGATTTGTTTCATGTTTCCCTAAATAGATGGTAAGATGCATTACATATAATAAATAGTGTGATTGTGTAACAATATTCTTGCATTTCATTCTAAAATTTCGTTTAATTGTCACTACCATAGTGTTAGGGGTCAAGTGGGCATGCAATAGGGCCCCAAGGACATGATTTGACCCCTAAAAAAGCTCTCATAATAGAGAGTGACAAGTTTTGAGGGGAGGATGAGATGGAAAGATGGAGGGGTAGTCCAAGTGCATATTTCCTCTTTAATAAGGAAAAGACTCTCATTGATGGGAGTAGGTACACTTCGCACCTCCCCACCCAAAGATTCCAAGTTGAAACTCCTATATATTTTGGAGAGGAAGAACGAGTGGGGTGTTACCCACGTCTCCTTATGGAGAAATCTAGTTGAAAGAGAAGACTAGATAAGAAGAAGAAAGGAGAGTGAGCAAGATGGCTTGGTTGAAGAGACAAGAAGGGTAGAAGAGTTTAACCTCTCGTCTAACAAAAAATGATAAGTTTTTCCCTTCTCCCTATTCCTCATTGGTTTATTGTTGTGACAATATTATAGTATGTTGTAGGAATATTCATTGAGTATGGTGAGTGGAGAGATTAGATGTTATGTTATCTTTAACTCTTGTGTAAAATCTTGAGAAGGCTCCATTTATCATTTTGGGATTACTAAATTTCTTGCTCGGGGGTATGGCTAGAGCCCACGAGGCTCCATGACGCCATTAAGGTAGGGTGGAGGGAAATCCTAAGTTCTTTGGTATGTAAATCTTGTCTTTTTGCAATAATATTAGTAATATTGTGAGTTTAGAAAGATTGGCTTCAAATCTATTCAAATGCCTCAAAATAGTTCCTTCACTGGGTATTTTCTTGTGGTGGGTAGAAAGGGAAGAAAATATTGAAAGGGTACTATTAATTTTTGGTTAAAACACAATCTAAAACATTACATAATATGTACTTACTGTTATAAGTAAGGAATTAATTCTATGGTGATAGTAGGGAAACAAAAATAAAAGAAGGTTTATTGCAAGGAATAAGGGGGAATATGTTATGACAGTGTTTTTATTTTGTTGCATATAAAAGAAACAAAATGTAAAGTGTTATTTCTAAATTTAATGTTGGATGCAATCAATAGAGAAATGGGAGTATGGTTATGTATTCACCATAAAGCTTCTTCTCTAGTCAAATGAATATATATGATTAATCACTATAGTAATATGAACATACATTATGTTCTTGATTTTAAGAGGGTAAAAATTTACAATAAGGAAATGGAAAAATTATTTCATTTATGTGTATATATTTTTCTAAATGGTGTTATACAAACCTTGTATTCTTAAATGAAAAGAAAAAAGAGAGAAACATAAGGGGGGATTATTTTCTTCAAGTGTTATATCTTGTTCTGAAGAGAATCTTCTTATAGTGAATATCATAGCACTTAGTTGCTTATAAACCCTTCACTTTGCATCACAAAAAAAGAAAAAAAAGATTTAACAAAGATGAAAACAAAAAATTAAAAGATCTAAGTAATAAACAAATCTAGAAATGGAAGAGATTGGTTAATAACACACATTTGACTTAGCATGATGGACCTATAAACAACTCTTCAAAAAAAATATAAATAAAAATATGCAGTGTAGGATGTAGACTCTATAACACTTCTCCTTGTATCGACCCAATAGTTTGGGAAAGTATCTTTCATCCCGGTTTAAAATGAAGCCACTATTTTTTTTGTTAGTTTTGATCATCAAAGCTTGCGCTTCTTCGATAGTCTTATGGGAAATTTAGCGAGTGGGGGAAAATTTGTGTCTCACTAAATAACTTTAGGTTTTCTATAGAAAGACAACTCTTCCTTTGAGGTTTTGAGATAAGGGGAGAAGGAAATGTAAACATAAAGCATAAAAATGTGATGCACCAAAGCTTTTACAACATTTAAAACCCAAATCATTCATATGATTAATATAAATAGACACATCATGCCACAACCCCTCATTGTTGGAAAGAGAATGAACAACAAAGGATAACTTCAAGCACAATAGAGACTTTTAGATCTTTCCACAAGTAGTGTTCATTAAGGTTTGATCAAACATAAAGATTTCTTATGGGTAAAAGAACAATATTTCATAAATCACATGAACTCTATCTCCCAATACAACATAGCACAACAAAATAACAACTTTCAGAAAAACAAAAAAGTCTAATGACATAGTCCAACTTCCTAAGCCACTATTCTACCATACAAGCATAAAGCATAGAAATCCACTATTTAAACTACCTAGATATAGCTTGCAAGACATAGTGTTTCATTCATAACGACAATATAAAGAAAGAAAGCTTGAAAAGGGCCATATGTGCATAGTCTCAATAAATTCTCCTCAATAGTTGTGCTTTAATTATAAAATGAACTTTGAAATAGAGTCGGATGCTAATCCAACAATAGTTTAAATCTTAATAGATATAATATGCTAGAATAAAGTAGTTTTGTAACTTGTTTCTGAAAATGATTCTAAAATCCTTAAGAAAACTAAAAAAAAAATTCTTAACAAAGAAAATATCACTTGGAAAATCTAATAAAAAAAATATCTTTCTTTTTGTGTCGTCGCCCTCCCTATATAGCCAGAACAAAAGATATATGCCACCTCAGCTCAAAATTAATTGTCGCCAGGTGTTGACAGTCGATAGCACATGATCCGATCATTGACCCTTGGTTAGTCCACAAAATATCTTTGCTCATTAATTCTTAGCTACTACATTAATACCCTTTAGATATTCTAGCAAAGATAAAAGCTCATACATGATCAAATCCTAAAAACTATAGCCTGGAAAAAGGAACCAGTTGACCGATCACATCACTCCCAGGTATCATCTCAAAACTTCCATCCAAAGACTAAGGAAAAGAGAAGAAAAGGCCAGCCAAAGCTGACGAAATCCTTAATCAGATTACTTTATAGATAGTGCAAATAACCCGTGGTGAAGAGATGACATGTCAACAAGGCAAAAACCCCCAAGCTTGAAAATATAGCTCTCAATAAAATGTCTAACAAGTAAACACGTGTCTCAAACCTTCTCCCAAAAGGAAGATGAAAGATGAAAGTTGTGCAGCCACCACATGGCGCATTGTACATCTTTTCAATGATTTTATTTGAGTGCAGGTGCACCTAAAGCCAAAGAAATTTATGTAAACCAAAAATAAAAATGACTACAGAAAAAAAATACTTCACATTCATGGTGACTCACAAGGGTCTTCACTCTGGGAAGATACGAATCTAGACCTCTAGTTGTTCCTAGAGTTTGACAAAAGCAACTCGCTAGGCCTCCCAATCCCCATTAGTTGGTAGAACAAGGGTCTGGATCTTCGTATATGTTTGTTTGAGATCAAAAACCTCCTTAAAAGAGATAACACCCCACCTAGAAGAAATCGCACCCAGGTGATAATAGAGTCGAGAAAGAGGGTAGATCTCGCACTCAACATCATCTGTCATTGGTGTAGCACTCGAGCTTGGAAGTTCTATGGTGGCCTCAATCTTGCATCAGATTGACTCATTGATTTGATTCATTGTTAGTGAATCTTCATATGGGGAAAGAAGAGGAGGCAACCCAAAACCAACCAGGATGACAAAGTCCTTTTTGATCTCAATGACCCTTTTATTCAACATTGTTTGGTGATCTTTTCATTTTTCTACAACCATGTGGTAGTTGATGATCTCATTGGCTTTGACGGAGGTGACACTCCAATTGGGAATTTGGAGATGAAGCTTTGGGAATCTACCACTCAGGGTGAACATTTTTGTATCAAATGATCAACCATTGGACCAACCTTGGCATTTAGTTCTTGAACATCCCTTAGAAATTGTAAGGTGGGTCTTAGGCCACACACACAAGTCGCTAACTATTCCCAATGCATAGCTATCATCCTCCTCATTATAGGGAGGGATCCAGGTCCTCTTGCGGCAATTAACTCCTTGTTAAACCAACCCTCTCTTGCTCCAGTGTTTTATTCCATTTGTCCCTTCTCTCGAAGAGCGTTTTCCAACTTAGAGCTCAGTCTTTCGACTTCTTGTCTTGACTCTTCTACTTCAATCTGAATCCATCAAAGATCATCAGTATTTTGAGATCTGGCATCATTTAATTCTTTCTTCAAATTTTCATTTTCAGCATGAAGCTAAACTTGCTCATTCTGAGCATCTACAAACAATCTGGACACATCTCCTTGCTGGCCTTGAATTTACTTCACACAGGTTACTTCAGCATCTTTTCAACATGAACTTCATTTTGTAGTATGCTCATTATCCCTTTCAAATTTTCCAACTCAACCTTGCGCTGCCTTAATTGCCTATCCAACCTTTCATAATCAACATATACCACCCTCTGCATGGCTCTGGCTAGGACCATTTTATCATGTAGATGAGTTTCACTCAAATCCATGCCCACAACATGAATGTCATAATCTTCTATCTACATTTGTCCATCAGGCTTGGAAAAGATTGGCCTCATAGTGGTAATAAGCAGAGAATTTCTCTCTTCATTAAAAAAAGATTTAATCCTCCTGGTGGTGAGCCTCTTGGCACTTTTTGACAACATTTTCTGCTTGCTAACAACCTTTTGGGCCTATTTGGTGGCATTGAAATGACCTGGGAGAGTTTGAGGGACCTTGACACTCTGAGCTACAATGGGAGCACCAGGGGGTAGTTTGAAAAAGGTGACAGTAGGGGAAACTTCTAATGTGTGAGCGTGGGGGATGCAAAGGGCAGTGTAATCATAGTAAAAGGAAGGATGCCAAATGGAGCAGGAAAAGAAATAATAGGGGTAAACATGGAAACAGGTTGATGGAGAGGTACTTTCCTAGAAGTAGATGGATCAGGAGTAATGGGAAAAGTAGTAGTTTTATCAGTTCCAATGGGGGCCTTTGACAAGGCAACTAATGACACAATAGTGGTCACGACAGATGATACTCTTTCAGCGTGTGGAAAGGTTTCAACAGGTTCATTGACAATGGAAGGGGGTTTATCCAACATTACAAGTTTGGGAACTAAAGATGGAGGATTACCTTCAATAAGAGGAGGTAGGGGATTGACCAAAGATGCAAAAATAGGAAGAAGAGGGGGAGCAAAACTTACCTGAGTTGCAGTCGATGGAATATTTTGTAGGGCCAACTCCACTTCTTCCTATCAGGCTAGTATGTCAGGGGA
The DNA here is from genome assembly GCA_007258455.2 of Sequoia sempervirens. Classification (NCBI taxonomy): domain Eukaryota; kingdom Viridiplantae; phylum Streptophyta; class Pinopsida; order Cupressales; family Cupressaceae; genus Sequoia; species Sequoia sempervirens. The sequence goes on along the minus strand of VDFB02105158.1, from coordinate 70,957 downwards.
ACCCAAGTCTTGAATCCTCCTTCACTTCACATGATTAAGACTAACACATTTTGATCCCCTACCTATAGAGTCCTCTGACATTTGTCCTTCAATGGCTACTGAGGGTCCTCTTGGGGACTGTCGGGCCCCTTTTCCTTTACTTCGAGTGCGGGAGGTAGATGAAACTTGTGGACCCCCTAGCCCTGAATCTCTTTAGTTGTCAGGTTCCTGGGGTCTAGGAATTAGGAGAGGAAGTTGCTCCTCTTCAATTTCATGGCTCTTCTCAGGATTGTTGTTGTTGGAATCAGCCTCTTTATCCTCCGTGTCCTCAAATTCCTACTCAAGTTGGAAGCTTCTCAGCAAGGCACTTGGATTTCTCCTCTCTTGTTAGAACCTCCAGAAGTCTACCTTCTTTCTTTTCGACCATCCCTTACGCCTTAGCTGTGTATTGAGATATTTTCCCATTAGGAGATTCCTCTAATATTGTGTCTGTGGCTCATAAAAACTCAACCATTTTGGTCATTCTTATGGAATGTGAACTAGGTCAATGTATATCTCCCCACTCTCCCAAGCAATATTTTTCCTTCTTTGGAAATAGTCCCTAAACTCATGCCTTAAACTAAAACACCCATCTGGGTTATAATTCAATTTGTCACAAATTAAGACCAAACCTAGAGCCACCATTAAATTCATGATCTCATCCTCTACCTTCTACTTACTCAGTATCACTTGACTCTTTGTAATCATAAGGGTAATATCGAAAATCTTTTCTTTATTCCTCCCAGCACCATAAATCCTATCAACAACGGATACTTGCCAGCATGCTTCCAATGCAAAAGTTATGTTTGTTACAAATCTGAGGAATCAAAAAACCTCCCTGGGGAAACCATGAAACCTAAAAAATGTGAAATCCTCACCTAGGAAGTAATCCACTGGGATAGGTGGATGTTCCATCCATTCTATAACCTCCTAAGAGAAACAACCAATTGGGCAAGGCAGTAAATCTTGTTGCACTAGTCTCAGAAAATAATTTGCAAATCGATAATAATCTCTTGTTCTTGAAAACATACAGGTCCATATAGAAATTGGTTGGATATAGCCTCTCTCATCTTTCCTAGACATTGATACATTCCTACCTAGCCATTCAAAATTTTGACGTAGTAACAAATAAACTAGGATGAAAGAATACATGAAGTTGGACTCAACACTACAATTTCTCAACTACAACTTCATATTCTTAGCCATCACCTTAGCAAAATCATAACACCTCAACACCCTTTCTCTTTTGAGCACAAGGCCTAAGGAAAACTGGAAAGGGTTAACCTTTTTGTCATCATCAAGCCCAAAAACCTAGGCTAATATTGAGAATAGAGACTGCATATCCTTCTTAAATTTCTTTTGTGAAAGAGGCCAATGATCTGTCATCTCTAAGGCCTTTTCTTTGTCTCATCCTCATAGAATCTTTTTTTTCTGAACATATCTTCTCCCAAGGCATCCATTTGTTCTTCATTGAAAATCTCAGCACCCTAGCCTGTAGGGAGACATAGCATATCTCTTATAGCTTTGGCCAAAATGGTAATCTTGACCCCATGGCCCTCAATGGCCTCTTTATTTTTGTTAAACCTCTTTGCACACACGTCAACTAGCTATGGGCATGGATGCACAACAAGTAGCACAAACTATGGTAGACCACTATTCCAAAGTTGAAATGCAAAACCTTCTAAGAACTCATGCCCCAACATCCTCTAAAAGGCACCTTCCCTAAGATTTTTAGGGTTGGTGGATAACTGAGGGTCATAAACATTGTCAATAATATCTTGAATCACCTCCTTTTGGATGTGTTTATTAGGTTGAACCTTCCTGCAGTGTTCAAATGGTTGTTCTACTGGTGTTGGGACATTGGTGAATGAGTAGTGCCCAAATATATCGACATGGCCAAGTCTTTTGCTTGGAGCTTCGACTTGCCTACCAGAGGTAGACGCTTCCACCATGATTGTATGAGAAAGATGCAGAGAGCTTCTCTAGTAAAAACAATCGCTTTCCTTTTGTTTTTTAGAAAAAAACTTGCTTTTGAGTGCAATTAATTTTTTTACTTGTGCATGTAATTATGAATACGCCACTATCGATGGCCCATGAAATGAGACCACTAGGGTGATAGGTGTGGATATGAGATTTGTATCCCTTGGGAATGTCAAGAAAGCTATTGGAATGGAATTAGTACATTCCCTCTACTGCCTCTTTTATAATTAAATTTATTGCATTGAAAAGCATGCTTTTTGTTATATGGAACGTACCGAGATGAGACAAGGTACTCCTAAAAAGACGTTCTCATTAATTTTTCAAAGCCTTAGCATATTAATCCATGTCTTTTCCCATTAGTGAACTAGTTGGCACTGATGATGGAGGACACACATCAACCATCGATGTATGGGGGCATTTACTCCCAACACCTGAATTTATTTCTCAAGGTATTTTGTCAAACCCTCCATACGATTTTTCCACCTTGCTTTGTTTTATCTCAAAATTTCTCGTTGGTGTCTGGCCAAAAATAGACATCCCATTGGTTAAGTTTTTCAGCTAGCCTTTTCTATATATAGCTATACCACCTTTTACAACATTCATTCAAACATATAGTTCTCTAACTTAGTTGGCCTTTCACTTATTTCTTTCCTATCATAATTCACTGCTTCGTTTGGATGTCTACTGGCCTAGATACCACAAAACTTCTTTGTGGGAGAGGTCACTACTGACCAGATCAAGCACTTGGTGAAGAACTGTGACCCCCTGGTTATGACTGTGTTCAAGTGGGTAGTCGGTGCAGACTATATTATTCATGAGAACCAACTTTGAAGTAACTGCAACATGTTCTCCTACTTCATGGCCTCAATATTGGACCTAAATTTGGTCAAGCCCATGATAATTAAGTTGTGCCAGAAGATGTTCGACGCCTCATTGATGGAAGGGCTTGGCGAGATAGTGTGAGTGGTCATCCTTAGCATTGGTATCCCAAGCGCTATGGACCTTTGCAAGCACATGGACTTTGGAGTAGACGTACCCTAGTTTCCCTTCCTTACTAAATTTTACACCATGGACATGGATATGCACCACTGTTCTTCTCATCCAGTGACCAATTTTCTTCTGTGGGAGTACAATGTGGAGCGGGTTCCGGGGATTGATTAGAGAAAGCACTTTGGTTTCCTAGTGTAAATTCGTGACGAATAGACCCTAGGTTTGCACTTCACATTCTGTGTGTGTTGTTTGTTTTGCCCCTACTTGCAACCCATCAAAAGAAAAGGAGAAGAACAAGAAAAGAAGGGAAAGAATCAGAACCTGAGCCCCTTTTTGCTTCGTCTTCAATGGCTAGAGGCTAAAGTTTATAAATTTCCTGCTCATTGCCTCCCTTTTGCAACTTTTTGCTCACTTCCTTCTTTTGGGTTTTTCTTGAGAGAGCCTCATGTGATATTCTGAGCCTCGAGCCATACACTATATTATAAATTTTTTCAATAAACATAATATAATATAGCCTTTATCTCCACTATGTTATTCTTGGGTTTTATTCTCAAATTTTTGAAAGATAATTTTTTTTTACATATGGTACATAATTGCTAAAATTCTAAAAGAACTATGTGTTTTAATGGAAAATCCTTACATAAATAGCATTCACCGGTACATCTAAAACATTTTTCTCCATTTCTTTGAGTCTGTACATGTTCTTTCTTTTGCATGTGTTATTTTTGAAAGGTCCTCTCCACAACACTTTGAATTTTGTATTTTTCCCTGGTTTTGTAGCACGCCTGTCATACCTTAGCACTAAAATTTCTTCTTTGAAGTCTGGGTTAGAAATATTTTCATCAAAATGTCCTTTGATCATCTACTAATGATTAATTGTGGCTCCATGAGCCTTTTCTCTGTCTTCTTCCAGCCTTGGGATTTTTTTCAAATTTTTGTACATCATTTCATATGGAGAAACCTTCAGAGCCAACTTGAGGGTGATTTGGTTCATCAACGGGGCAACCCGTTCGTGACTATGCCAATCTCTTTGTCTTCTTAACCTAATAGGTTTGATTAACCTAGTTAGGTTCTTGTTGATTAATTTTGTTAACCTATTCCACCAAACCTTGGGCATTTTCCAACATAATGGTCTTGAGCAGGTCAAGCCTGGATTTGAACTCCTTAATAAACTTGATAATTTTTTCTCCTATGATGTATTCCTATACATCAGCTACCTTTTGCTTCTTTTTCCTTGAAAGAAATGCAATAGGATTCTCTTCATTTTCTTCCTCATACTTCTAAGTGAGCATAGAAACTATACGATGTTGGTTATTATTCATACTGAGTAGAAAAAAAATGGGAAATTTCAGGATAATCAATGTCGAGGCTTTAGAGAGATCCATGTTTAGCTGCTTGATAATTGTTGTGCCCTTGGAAATTTATTGAAAAGATAGGTTCTCTTTAATCATCAGGGTGATTGAGGTCGCAATGCTTATGAAATCTGGTATGAATCCTCAGACAATATTAGACTTTTCTCGAAAAGATCTTATGTTCAATTATGAGCTTTAGATCTTTTCAGGATCTATTATTATTCCCCCTTGTGGCATTGTAAAGCCGAGAAGCTTTCTTTGTGATGCTGGAAGGAAATATTTTTTTGGATTAAGAAGAATCCCAATTTGTTGGTCAATCAAATAAAACCCCTTTAGATGATCAAGATGATAATCTTTGACTGATGAATTGACCAGATATATGAAAATAATATGGTTGACCCATCTTTCTAAAGTAATTCCCATTTCCCTTTGAAGAGCTACACCAGCATCAGAGAGTCTAAACGATGTTTTTTAATATGCAAAAATTTCCCACTTGGTGGTTAACATCATCCTATCTCGGTCAGAATCCATTATGTAGACTTGATTATTCCTTGGGGAATCATCTATTAAGGAGAAAGTATTTGATTTGGTTAGATTCTATGAGAATTGCTTCATCTATAACGAGGGCTAATGGTTGTGAAGAAAAATCTTTCTTGATTCTTGATAATCAAGATAAAGTCGAATATTGCTATTCCTTTTCCAAACTGGGACCAAATCTAATACCCAGGTAGAAAATTTGATAGCGCATATGACCATTGATTTTCCCCACTTGACGAGATCTTGTGCTACCAAAGCTTCAATATTTGGGTTGACTATCCTTTGTCTCTATTAGACGGACCTAGATCTTTCAACTAGGGCAATTGTATGCTAAACTATACCTTGGTCGTAACCTCTGAGATCATATCTACAACATAGATCCTTTAATTTTCTTTTATCCTTATGAGAGGCTTTTCTGTCGACTATCAGTCTTTTGTTGTCTCCAACATCAAGCTCTCCACAATCCTTTGAAACTATAAAGAATTTTTGCTTACCGTTTCTTGTATCTTTGAGGAGACTCGTCCTAATTATGGATAGCCAAGAGCAGTTCTTGAATTCTATGCAAAGGAAACAATTTGAATATTGTCGCCCAAAATTTACCAATTCAGACTTTTGTCAGAAATTGAGGGTCGTGCAATGATTGGCATTGTATCTCGCTTTGTCGAGTCAAAAACTAATTCTGACCATGGTTCGATAAGAAATGTCTGATCAACAATGCCTTTTTGTGGTTGGGGATTCCCTTGTATATCGAAAGCTTCACAACTCCCGATGAGATCCCATACCTTATGTATGTAAGATCTTAGCCATCTATTTATTGCAGTCGCTTGCCCATGAATCTGGCTTACTATTGATTTTGATTTTCTAACAGCTCGTATCTTAATTGCACCCAGCTGTTTTCCCAAAATCAACCCATGAACGAAATCTTCATATTCAATATTGTCGCTGGAGCATGGAAATTGAAAATGATAGTTTCTGGGGTTTTCTGATTCCATTGAAAACATCAATCAGACACCTACTCCAACACCAAGCTTGCATTCGACATCATCAAAATATAAGGTCCACAAATGATTATTAGACGGGTCATCAGACTTCTCCTAACTCTTTATTAGTTTCAGAAAGACCTCATCCTTGTCGAAAAGCTACATAGGTGCTTAGCCCCGTAGCATGGAAATTTCCAAGTGGATCAGAATTAATGAACTATTTAAGTAACACCACTTCTTTTGAAACCCTCTTGCTTGTATCTTCTTCCTCACTAGGAATTTCTACATAATATCTCTCTTGCTGAAAATTAGAGATATGGAAACCCCGAAGCATACATTTGCATCATCTGCAATGTGTTCAATCTATGCAAGGATTCAAAATTGGATCTTCATCTTTGCTTCATGTTTGGTTCTCAATATCAGGTGGGACCAATCAAGTGTCAGGTATCCACCAAGCTTGGCATTGAAATCTCTTGATAGACACATTTTGAAGACCTGTAAAATGTCTATTACTACCACTTTTGGCATGACTATTTGGCTTGGGCAGGAGAAAAGGGTCAGGGACAAATCCTTTATCCCAAAAAAAAAAATGGAACCTTCTTCCCATCCAGTTGCATAATTCCCTTTTCAAGGGGTTCGTACTCTAACTTCAAAGCATCTGCCACTTGTTTTGGCATGATAGTGATACTAGCCCCTGAATCAATCATATTATTATGCAACAATTTGTGTCTTACTTTAAGTGTTAAAAAGAAAGCTGTAGGATTTTTTTTGCTTACCTCTTTATTTTTTGTGTTGGATGTTGTGCCCTTAGCACATACGCCCCGTTCGGAACGGGGACCCTCCTTTTTTCCCCTTGTCAGGTCGTTTTGTCGCCGCCTCATTTTGTGTGCCTCCCTTTTTGGTGTCCCAGATGGTCAATGCTACTTTAAAGTCCCACCATTAGATGACCATGCCTTCCCCTTTTAATTTTTCCATGTTCTGGCACCTCGCGGAGTCCCTCTGGCAGTTTGACCTTACCAATGGCCCCGGGCCCTGTCGGGCCTGGCCGTTCGGGATTCCCTTGCTGGGTTTCCCCGCTGAACCTGCCGTTCTTGACAGAATCTCCTTTGCGTCCTCCCAACCCATGGGGTCTGAACCCTCATTTGCCATCTATTGAAAATTTGTGGAAATCCTAATGGCTGTTCAACTCTCCAGACTCTGAACCCTGGAGTTTTGCTCCTAAGGTTCTAACCGTGCTTCGCCATCCCTGACGGAAAACCTTTGGCAGCATCCCGCCTTTCGAGTCCCGCCACCTTATTCACCGACTGACATCTGTGGGAGGCCCTTACTGCATTTGAGTGCTTCAGGTCTGATCATCCAAAATTCTGAGTATGGAATTTCGTGATGACTCTGCCGTCCATGACGATGGATCTTTGGTGGAACCCTACCCTCTGGGCCTCGACTCGCTCTCCACCGCCGCCATTCCAACCGAGTTAAAAACTTCAAGCGGCCGCCATCCTCTGCCTCCCCGGCCATTAGACCCTAGGTCTCCCACCACCGTTGTCGATTTTCAAACTCACCAACCATTTCTCTCACTGTACCTACATTTATCAAGGTCATTAATTGCAATTAGGGGTATAAAAGACCCACTCTGACCCATCATTATCATCTGACAGAGTTGCAGAGTGATTGGAGAGCTTGATTGAGGAGCCCACCGTGTTCGACACCTTCATGTTCATCACCCTCGACATCACTTCATCGATCATAGGTGGATCCCACATCTCCCCGCATCGCATCTTTGAGGTTGGTTTTCCGTTCGCCCCTCCCGAGCATTATTTTCATGATTTCTAAGGGTTAAAATGAACAATGAACATCAAAACCATGGATGAATGATAAACCACGGCATCGTGCACAAAACCCATATTTTCAAAACTTAAAAAACCTTCTAAGGTGCCCTCATGGCCAATCTGGAACCTTACCTCTCCGCGGTCATTCTTCCCGCAGAGAAATCATGTCCTTTGGCCTTGGGGCCTATCTTCGCCATCCAAAATCGGAGTGATAAACATTCCTTCCGATGGCGATTTCTCCCTTTTGGCTTGGTCTGTCAGACTTCCTTGTCCGGAAATCCACTAAATTATCGATGCGTCAAAATGGAAATCTAACCCCGACCTTTTGACTGTCGAGGCCCACCCTTCTCCTCACCATGGGCATTTCAAATTAAGCAAGTTCCCTTTGGCTCTCTTGGGCCCGGGACCCCGGAGTTCCACTTTCGAGGTTCTACGAGTGCTTCGCCATCCTTCACGGTGAACCTCTGACGGCATCCTGCCTTTCGGTCCCTAGCCTCCCGTTCGCCATTGGAATGTAACTTGAGTCGCAGATTGACATCTTTATCCACTCTGGGCTCCTGACGTTGAGTGTCTGTGCTTCCTTATCTGCCGTCTCAACGGTGAACTCTCTCCACCCCTCTGAGCTCTGGGCTCTGCCCTTTTGTCTACTGTGGGGGTGAAAACAAACATGGTGCATGCCTGCACCAGGTCTGGTCTTGTTCCCAACTCTCGGTGTGACTTCACACTTTAGCATAGCCTTTTGTCGATCCCTTCCCCAATGTCCTTTTTCCCTCCAGGCTCCACCCTACCGATCGCCGTTGAACTCAGAGCGAAATCACATGACGGCAGACCCTTGTGCTGGGTCTAGTCTCACTCCTGGCTGTTGACGAGACTTGCGGATCTCGCTGGAACCTTACCCCACCAGGCCTTAACTGCCGGGCTGCCCCTCCCAGACTTTCGTCCAATGATAGCTGTCACAAATGGTGAAAGATGAATGCCTTCCTAGTTTCGCTATCCTAAACGCCCAGAAATAAAACTATAAACTGTTGGCCGCCCTTTGACCCACCGGACCCCGAACCCCAGGTTTCCATTCCTGGATTTCCATTTTCTGTCTGCCGTTCCAAACTGCTATCTCCCGACGGCTCTTTGGCCTGAGACTCTCGGATTCTCCTAAACTGATCCAAATGAGCCCAAATCTAGAATCTAACTTCAACCCGCGTGCTCAATTTTTATCTTCTTCAGTGTGAACCTCTCAAATTACTAAAATTTGACGGAAGGGAGTCTTCAGGAGCCCTCCGCCGTGTTTTCCCTTCCAAACAACATTCCTGCCAAGGAAGTCTGGCCCTCTAGGCCTGAACTGTCCAAATGCTCTTAATCAAAAGATCAATAACATCTCGGGATAAAAGGTCATGATATGCTTATTTGATTGTTTAAAATAAATTTTTTTTTAAGGGTGTTGGCTAACATGAATGCTTTTGTGATCCATTGTGCTGACTATGCACTTGCTTGCAGAATATATGGAATCGGGTGCAGGACCTTCAGGGGCATCCACCAAGAAGGACAAAGGGAAGAAGTCAGGAAGGATCCCTCAGTGGAAAGAGGACAAGGACCAGATGAAATACCAATTCTAGGGTGAGCCTCTGCACTCAAAAGTCACCACAGATTGGAAGGAGATCGTTGACACCAACATAGGCCAAGTTGATATCGATGAATTCACGTAAAGGGTCAGGGTCAATCCAACGAAAAAGAATGCAAGATTGATAAGACAGAGTGGAATAGCAAAGGCTGTTGGATTCCCTCCATCCCTCGTGGCCCCCGAGTTGGTCATGGCTTGTCGGGAGGCGTATCAAACCGACACAAGGACAATCGTCGATAAAGAGGGCAACATTCTCGCTGAAATGTCACCTGAAGGGATCACAGAGACCTTCCATATTCCCACATTTGAAGAGATGGAGGTCCCCACCATAGAAGAATGCCAGGCGGCATGGGATGATAATCCGACAGGCTATAAGAAGTCAATAAATCTGCATTGGCTCAAGGAAAGGCGGGGCAGCGTTGCGAAGGTTCCCTAAGAACTCTTCCGCAGTGATTTCCACGAAGATTACCATGACTCAGTCACAATGCTAAGCCAAGTTATGGGTCTTCCTACGATGGCCTTCTTCCAAGAATGGATGGTGTACTTCATTGAGAAAATTCTACGTGGAAATGAGGACGTGACCACAAAGGCTTCATTTTACTGGGGAGGAATCATAAGCGACTGCTTCCATGAGAAGTTTGTCAGTGTAAAGAAGAGCTCCAAATTCTATATGACTTCCTATCTCTTCTATTCTTTGGCGGATTGAAGGCAGTACAGCGGGTTGTTTGTGGCACCCAGTCAGGAGCAGGGGCAAAAAATCAAGGCATATGATAAGTACCCGCAGCTCTAATACCGAAACTTCAAAAGGGATTACTGCAGAGTAAATGACACCTTTATTGGCCATATTATCAGAATGATTGTTGGAGACTTTGAGAGGAGGGTCTCCCATAGTGCCAGGGCATTGTTGAAATAGTATGCCTTTCTTTTCATTCAATATCCGAAGTTCATGTATATCTGTGCCCAGGGCTTCACTGAAAGGCCTAATAGGTTGTCTCGATACCCCAACGACCGAATTATCCTTCTAGAGCTTTCCGGGCAACTCCAACACCTATAGGAAATCTTTAGCAGCAAGCATATAGTAGGGATTTCTTATCCCATGACCCTTGGCCAGGGCATGTACCGACTACAAACTTCCCAGTGTGCTGGTAACTCTGAGAAAGAGCTGAAGGATTACCACTTCTACCTACACACTGCTCGCCCATGGATGGACCCCTATGGTCATGTCAGAAAAACACTAGGGCCGGGGTATGCCCATCTTCACCACATTGAGGATTTCTGGGTCGACTGCCAGGATGATAAAGAGGTATGCGTGAGGCACTACATGCAAATGACTGTACAGTTCGTAAGAAGGGTGCAGCCATTCCCCATACCGGACCAAGTCGAGGAGGATGAGGCCACCATAATGCATCCCAGGTACCCTACAGTCACCAATCTGCCAATACCAACAATAGAATAGGATGAACAGGAGGTCGATGACCTAGATACCATAACCTAGCCAATCTTGGTTCGTACTAAGGAGTGGATCGATGGGCAAGTGGCTCAATTAAAGTGACAAGGAATAATTTTGACTTATGAAGGGCTCAAAAGTGAGCCAAGTGCCACAGAGAATGTTGCGACCACCACTTCAACTGGCAGGACCTCCAAGTCTCCTCTGGTCACCAGGTCCAAGAAAAGAAAAGGGACAGAGACCAAACAGTCTCCAGACCCCAAGGTCTATGCAAGGAAAGAAACGAGAGGCTCACCTCCCAAAAGGCTCAAACAGGCAGGGAGCACCGCAGAACAACCCTCAACCCAAGAGGAGGAAGTGAAGGGTACAAATCAATTGGAATCTCTCTTGGCTCTCCCTGCCCCTCTTGTTGCACCATCTACCTCCCTGGCTATGATTGCTACATCCCCGCCGATAGTGGACATTTATGTCCATCTTTCCCCTTCGCCTCCGGCTGAGTCTGTAATAATCATTGACTCCTCTTTCACCATGACTACTCCCCCTTCCTCTTCTACCATGTCACCAATCACATCGCTCCCTCTAGCAACGATAATGGCACCTATTCCCACTGCCACCATGCTTGAGGCTCTCTCGAGAAAAATGCAGAATCTTCCCCCCGAGCTCTCCTAGATCCTAATGGATCCGACTCTCCAAGTAGCCCTTGCACAAGTCCTCGCTACTGCTCAGCCTTCACAACCACCAATAGGGCCACCGACTATGGAAGCCACCATGCTAATCTCTGACGAGTGGGAGGAATGAGAGTGGGAAGCCTCGAAGCCTGTCAAGGAGGAGGCCGATGAGTACCATGAGCACCCGGAGTATGAACATAGAACCATTGACAGGGTGGCTTATGAGGAGGATGGAATGGGCTCTTCTGAGAGTGGGGATGAGGAAGATAGCTCCGGTGCTAAGGTAATCATGCATACCTTTGATTATGACCTTGAGGAGGAGATGGCACGACAGCTAAAAGACACTGAGGCAGAAGCAGAAAGGTCACCCCGTGATGAAGAAGGGTAGCCACTAGAAAAATAATAGTAGGAGGATTTAACTAAGGGTGGAACCCAAGTTGTCAAGACCCTCGAGGCTGAGTATGCTAAGGAAAAGAAAGAAGAGGAGACGGTAGAGAAAGAGGGTCCCGTGCGGCAACTGTCCACCAGGCTACCTATCAAACGCCTCGTGTTCATCCATGACTCTGATGAGGAGGAGGAAGATGCTGCCAAGGAGAAAGAAAAGTCCCCAGAAGAAAAAGGAACAAAAATCTTGGCCTTAACCGAGAGGGGTGAGGGCAGTCATGATTCACCCAAGGGAAAATCTGTTGTGCCCGAGTGTTTAGAGAAGTAGCTAGAAAGAAAAATCCCTATGCTGAAGGACCCAAGGGCAAGGTTAGAGGCCATCTTGGCTTGAGCCCAAACCATGACAAAGAAGGAGAAGAAACCAAAAGTCTGATCCAAGGTGACGATGGATGCTTCTAGGTCTCGAGCAGTGCAAATAGCAACACCTACGATTGGCCAAGCTAGGATAAGTTACAACATCTCTACCATTGACTTGGGGACCGCCACCAGAGAGCAGAAAGTCGAGCACCTTGAGGAGTCAGTGGCTATGGTGGTGCATTTAATAAAATAGGATAAGATCTCAAAAGATGAGCTCAAGGCATAGGTCGCGGCCTTAACGGATTACATACAACAATGGTCTTCAGTAGACGACCTTCCTAACACATCCACGGTTGCACCTCAGCTGCTATCCAAAGAGAAGATCAATAAGATGGAAAGGAGAAAGAACTTGGAGAAGACCACAGAGGATTGGTTCCAACAAGTCTTATATGTCAGAAACATGGGAATTAGCCGGGTTGTGCGAACAACCAACAAGTTCTTAGACCTGTGGTAGTCTCTGGAAAGCACGAGGAAGCTCTGCACCGACTCCCTGCGACCTACGACTCCACCTTTCTGAGGATCGAGGCTATCCTTCAGTTACCAAAAGCCACTTGGGAGAAAGAGCTTGCATTTAAGAAGGATAATCACCGGCTGATGGATGTGTGGCAATGGAACTTTTACAACCGGAAGGAGAGGTTAGAACAAATCATGAGCAAGGTAGATCTAGATATCGAATGGATCAAGGAGATCAAGGCAGAGTGTGCTTATTATCTCAAACTGATGACAGAGTATGACATGCCCACAGTGCAAATGGATCTAGAGAAGATCAAGCCCTACTTCCAGAAGAGGATGGAGGACAGGATATCTAGTGAAGTCACAGTGGAGTTCATGAGTTTCGCCGCCCATGCCTTCAATCAATTAGAGCTATTCAAGGACCAAGGCCCAAAATATGATAAAGATTGGAAAAAGCTGGAGGATAACACAAAAGAATGGAGCTACCGGGTGTTGCGATATGAAATCATCAAAATAGACAAGCTCCAGGCGGTCATCCTCAAGTTCATCAAATACACAGCCTCTGTAAGGCAGGAGGAGAGCCTCGTCAAGGATGAAGAACTCCCTAAAGAGTAGCTACAATGAAAACAACAATTGGCTAAAGGACAAAAGTGCTACAGTGCCGTCAGCAAGAGGACGAAGTAGGGAAAAGACAAAATGTAATTTTAAATTGTGATATATTGGGGGGTAGGTGAAACCCTATTTTGTAATGAATCTTGGCCACACAATAAGAATTGATCTTGGCCATTCATTGAATCTTTTGGGCACTATAAATAGGGCTCTCCTCTCATTTGTAAAGAGAGTTGAGTTGTTGTAAAGACATGTTGTATAAATTTATAAAGAAAAGACATTGACTTGGTGCATTTTTCTGAGTTTCTCGCATGTTGCTTGATTCAATCTCCATTGTTAGATATTTGACTTAGACTTTATTGCTGTTCTAGTTAGTTGTTTCTTGTTTTAGAAGATTTTAGGAATGCTGTCTTGTGATAACGAAAATTCCTGCTGTGTTGATGACTTCTCAGCCCATACTTTTTTTTGTTTGCTGATGGTAGATAGCTGTGCAAAGTTAGCCTAGACTTGAATTCAAAGCTGCTCCAAAACATTTCATCTTTGATTCATGCATGTACATGGTGAATGAAGGATAAAGCATTTGCAGACCTTAGAAGATAGCACAATTTCCATGATACTATGAGATCTCTGGTTAAGTGGGATATTGTTTTAAGAGGTTGTCCATTGCAGGAACTCCATTGTCACTATTCATAGTTCATTACAGATTTAGGAACTCTTCCTCTTCCTTGCCTCCTTTTCTTTTTTTTAATGACTGACCTATGCTAAGGTTCATTGTATATTGTAAAGTCAAATCCAATGACAAAATGGAGTCCAAGACTGCTGTTTGAACCTACAGCCAATGCATAACAACTCTCCCATCCTAAGAACTCCATTTCAAGATCCAACTTCCTATGCTTTGTGACTCATCTGTAAGTCCACCTTGTGATTCTAGCAAATCACATCAAACAATTGAAATATTCCAACCACTGTCAAGACCTGACATTAGAGACCTTGGGATAGTGTTCTGCAATCTGATTATGGAGGATTGTCTTTCAAGAGAGGTAACACACCTACGTACTGCATGTGTTGAGAAGTGCATAAAAACACCATCAACATTGCCCATATCATTTGAATTTAAGTTGTTTCTTTCAGAGCGTGGGTGGGAATCTTGGGTCTATCATTCCCACTTTGATTGCATGGCTGAGTCACATTCACTTGCAATCTTTGTTCTTCCACCTTTATTGCTTCTTGAAGTAGGGTTTTTTGCTTGGGAATTGATATGATGTCCCACAATGATACATTGGCAGGTGCCTTCTTTAATTGCTCCACCACGTTAAGCATTCCAAATGTTTTGGCCTTAGGCTTAAACAGTGGTATTTCCTTCATTTTTGGGAGAAAAAGTTCCATCGTGACTGGGCTTGGTTTTTTTTGTCTCCTTTTCCACCAATGGTACGTTATGTGGCTACGAAAAAGGTGAGATGATGGATGACGAAGCCTGCTTCTCTAGGGGGAACATTTGATGCGGGTGTAAACATGGCAGAGCTTGCTATACATATTCTCCCATAAGCCTTCTTTTTTATCTTGTGTTATAATCCAACTACACTTGTGGAATTCCAGTCATCAGGGCTTCATTTGTGAACAAAGCCTCATCCTCTTCCAACCATGAGAAAAGAGCTTGGTCAGGCGCAATGTCTAATTCTTGCTGCAAGGACATCCCTTCCATTTGTACTCTAAAACGAGCATTCTCTATTTCAGATGATTCATACTCATCCACATTTAGGATCACACCCTTACTCCTTTGTTCTGCCACCATTTGTTGCATATTTCCCCTTGGGTAGTTTCAGGGCATATGGCTATCATTGCACGGGAAGTACTAGACATTTTCATCTTGTGGAAAATTGTTCTGACTCGGGACTAGCTCTTTATTCGAGCTACCCTTGACTGCCTATAATGGCATGGTGGTCAAAACTATTTGATTTGTTGATGACATCTGTTGACCTCCCCCTTTGTAGGTACCTTGATATGAATTCTATTGATAAGGTGACTTTCCTCCACCATAGGCTTGAGTGGTCATTCTCAGAGGCGTCACTTTTTATTGTTTGATAATGACCAATTCATTAGAAAAAGTTTGCATGAGATCCTTCACATCAATGATGTTTGCCGCCATTGAGGAAAGACTCAATGTGCTTACTTGAGCGGCAGGATACTCATTTGTAGGCTATGGGGTGACCATCTTTAATTGTGTTGTAGGAGTACTTGGATTGGCTTCTTCCCAATGACCATTGGAGATTTCTGCAAATACTGACATTAGTGGTCGAGTCGGAAGCTTCCTGACATCGATCAGATTATTCTCTATGCATACTGCCACTTCGTATGCACTAGGCAGGATATCCTCTCCCATGGAGGTTATCATGACTACAATATTCGGGTTAAAGGCCTTCAAATAGAACATGAATGCCATTGCAGTCTAGGGTCGAGTAGTCATAGGGATGATTTTCCAGGTCTTGTGGAACCTGGTGTTGAAGTCACTCATGGCTTCATGCGAAGCCCTCTTGATGGTGATTAATTGTTGCAACAACAAAGAATGTTCTCCTTTTTCTGAGAATCATTTGAACAGGTGTTGTTTGAGCTAGTCCCAGGAAAGGATGGAACCCAAGGCCAGAGATTGATACCAATCTTGAGCCTTCCCCTTAATTAAAAGAGGCAGCTAGCAGTCTCAACGTGATGTTTTCGTCCAATATATTATGTACCCTACATACCTTCGAGCTATATCTTGAAGGTGTTCAGAAGGGATTTTAAAATCTTCTACGAAGAATCTTGGAATAGCCTTGAAGGCATTAGCAAGTATGGCAAGCCATATATCTGGGGGTGTGGGGAGTTGTAGTGGACTGTCACTATCTCATGTTACAAAATTTTTAGGAGCGGAGAGAGGTAGATGAGCCATAGAGAGAAGATTCCTGTGAATCAGATATACAGGTAATCTTATTTGGAAATTTAAGTCTCTAGGTGGAGTAGATAAGGCTCTATATACTAAGCTCTAACTTCTTGCTCTATTACTCCTTACAAGTGATATAAAACCTGTAAGTCTCCTCCTTCTAAGGATTGAGGCAAGTAACTAAGAGTACTAGAAGTGACCTCCTAAGGATGCTCTTGTTTGGACTTTGGGCATGAAACTTCCAGTTTCCTTCCTTAGCTTGATTCAAGAAATATTTCTAATTTCTAATCAGGCATTTGGAAAAGCTTTGGTCCCACTAGGCATTCCAGAAAAAGAACTATTGATCATCAAAGTTTTCGCTTCTCTGACAGTCTTATGGGAAATTCAGTGAGTGGGGAATAAATTACGTCTCACTAAATACCTCTGAGATTTTTATAGAAATTTGACTCTTCTTTTGAAGTTTTGAGATAAGGGGAGAAGGAAATGTAAATATAAAACATAAAAAGGCGGTGCACCAAAGCTTTTACAACATTTCAAACCCAAATCATTCATATGATTGATATAAATAGACACAAAATGCCACAACCCCTCATTGTTGGAAAGAGAATAAACACCAAAGGCTAACTTCAAGCATAGTGCAGACTTTTAAATATTTTTGTACGTAGTGTTCATTAAGGTCTGATCAAACATAAAGATTTCTTATCCAGTAAAATAACAATATTTTAGAAATCACATGAACTCTATCTCCCAATACAACATAGCACAACAAAATAACAACTTTCAAAAAAACAAAAAAAATCCAATGACAGTCCAATTTCCTAAGCCACTATTCTACCATACAAATATAAAGCATAGAAATATGCTATTTAAACTACCAAGATATAGCTTGCAAGATAGAGTGTTTCATTCATAATGACAATATAAAGAAAGAAAGCTTAAAAAGGCCATACATGCACAGTCTCAATAAATTCTCCTGAATAGATTGTCCTTTAATTATAACATGAACTTTGAAACAGAGGTTGGATACCAATCTAACAATAGTTTAAATCTTAATAGATATAATATGCCAGAATAAAGTAGTTTTATAACTTGTTTCTAAAAATAGTTCTAAAAACCTTAAGAAAACTAAAGAAACACTTTCTTAACAAAGAAAATATCACTTGAAAGATATAATAAGAAAAATCCCTTTCTTTTTGTGTCATTGCCCTCCCTATATAGCCAGAACAAAAGATATATGTCACTTCAGCTCATAAGTAATTGTCGCCAAGTGTTGACAGTTGATAACACACAATCCGATCATTGACCCTTGGTTAGGCCGCAAAAGATATTTTCTCATTAATTCTTAGCTATTGCATTGATACCCTTTAGATATTTTAAGAAAGATAATAGCTCATACATGATTAGATCCTAAGAATAATAGCTTGGCAAAAGGACCCAGTTGACCAATCACATCACTCCTAGGTATCATCTCAAAATTTTCATCCCAAAGACCTAGGAAAAGAGAAGAAAAGGCCAGCCAACTTCGACAAACTCCTCAATCAAATTACTTTATAGGTGGTGCAAATAACTTGCAGCAAAGAGATGATGTGTCAACAAGGCTGAAACTCTTGAGCTTGCAAATATAGCTCCCAAGAAAATGTCCGACAAGTAAACAAATGTCTGATGATTTTATTTGAGCACGGGTGCAACCAAAGCCAAAAAAATTTATGCAAACCAAAAATAAAAATGGCTGTGGCAAAAAAAATACTTCACAGTTAGCAATTTATCAACGCAGTCAAGTAAAGCTTATCCCTTATCAAGATAGGAATGCAAGGCGGTATAAGGAGTTTGGTATTTGATGAATGAAAATTTTCAATTATAAATTTTGGTGTTGGGTAGGCAATAGCAATCGATTGACTATACTATGTGTCCTTGATCAGTCAAAATGATGAACTAGACCTTCACAGTCTTAATAATAGACTTGAAACTATGGGTAGATTTCGACAATTTTGTAGATACCTTGTTGACCAAGATGAGGCCTTAGGACAGAGGAATTCTAGAAATTGTAAACAAAGGTATCTTCAATATCATGATTGAAAGTAATAACTCTTGTATGTATTTCAATTGAATGTTAATACATCATATCAGTGAAATCTCAGTGGCAATAAATGAAACACCATCTTTCCTGACATGGAAGTAATGACTCTTTAAAGAATGTGTCAATTCTATGCCACAATAGTGATAATCATAATATATCTTGAAAGGATGGATCAATGTTTACTACCATGACTTGGTCTCAATTTAAAAATGATCTCCCTTGATGTTGAAGTGTACTCACAAGTTAGAATCTACTTTGAAGATTTCCTAGAATTCAACATTCATATGCCCCTTTTTCAATGTGATCTTGGTCATTGGAATACATATGCAAACAATGTTTTCTCTAGAAGAACAAACAGTTACCTTGTCTGATAACTGTAAGCTTATCAATATTATTTTTAAAGTATTTCAAGTATTTCATTAGAAACCAAGAGATTTTAAGCATGCAATCATCAACACTATTTAAAATAAAACACTACGATCAGTATTCTACAACCACTTCTTACTCTTTCAACATTGATACTGGTTTCAAAGGTCATTAATATGAGATAACTTCACACCAATTATTGTTAGAAGGAAGTTAAGAAACAATGGATTGTGAACCGTAGATAATATGTTAAGGGAGAGGGCCTGATGGTGGGTAGGGTAACCTTGAGCGAGGGGTCCACGTCATCAGTGTCTGAGTCAACTATTTTTTTTTTTCCACGTGCCTTCACTGTCAAGCTAGCAGTTTGAAATAAAAATTTGGCAAGATTTTGAGCACGCTTTCCAAGGTTTTGGGGGCGATTTCCAAAAACTACCAAAAAAGATAAAAAATTAGGCGTATACCTATCGCGAACATCTATATGACTGATTGTTGTTTGGTGCCATGCCAGTACTTACATATGCATATTCTAGTTAATGCACATTAACTGCAACACACTCCTTGCCGTCGGTTTTAACGCCAACCAGCTCGGCATGCACACCATTCGCTTGGTCTTGCATTTTGTTCATGAAACACCCATTAGTGAAACATAATTCATTTTTAGCGGTTCCATTAAGAACCAGCTCTGGTTAGGATAGATGCCGACGGTGGTGAGGCCATGGCCAAGTGGTGGTGATACAGTTTTTGTGCTTAAAGTGCATATCTACACCATATTCAGTAAAAGGAAACTATATATCTTCAAGATACGCAGGTGAGGTTGTCTTCCAACCTCACTTAGGTAGTAACTATGCATTGCAAAAACTTTGTATGTTTTTCTTGCAATTTTCTTTTGTTGAATGTGCAAGAAAAAATTGTAATGCTTTCATCATGTAATGAAGCTTTGTTGCAGCTTATTCATGGCCGACTATGTGTATATGTGAATATCCAAATATATATAGGCATATATATGGCCAGTTGTTTGTAAATGTGTGTATACACAGATATATATGCATATAAATATATATATATGCATATATATCTGTGTATACACACATATAAACACAGCAACGGCCTGCAAATGAAATTTTCCAGCAATACTCAAACTATATAATGTCGGACTGTGTGTATATGTGAGAATACAACAGTTATATATATGCATATATACGGTCGACTGTGTGTATATGTCTATATATATCCATATTTATATGTCTACACACACATATACACACACACCACCATAATATATGTGTTTTTTTCATTTTATACCTCTGTAATTAGAATATATGCATATATATGTGTGTATACACACATATACACACAGTCCGCTATTCAAATATAGCTTAGTTTGCATTTTGTACCTCTGTAATTTGCATATGTATAGTGGCAGTATGTGTGTTTCTTAGCTCCACAGTGAAGGCTTTTATGCACTTGTGTTTTAACCGGCTCTTTTGACTAATGTCGTGAACCCCTCGCTCAAAAATTCTTGACCCCCATTGTCCACTCTTCCCTATCCTTCGTCTCTACTTCATATATGACTGATTTAGGGAATAGTCATATCCATTTATAGAATTCTCCTAGTCAATTTCGTAATCATTTTTAGTAATCATTTTAATTTTTAATTGACTAAACATTTCTTTTTAAATTGATATAATATTCAACATCTTTATATTAGACTAAATAATAAAATATTATGTATGCATGTATGCACACATACATACATACATACTACATAACTATTTATATATGTATGTATGTTTCTATTTGAGACATAGACATA
>VDFB02105158.1:0-49625 GCA_007258455.2 Sequoia sempervirens | reverse complement strand
ACATGCATGTGTGTATAGGATACTATACACACATACATACATACTTTGGCCAAACATAGGTGCATGCCACCCAATACTATGGACTGTATGATAGTGTTCTAATACTACCATTATATATGTGCAAGTTGCAGGTCTACAATTACATGTTCTGCAATTGTTTGAAATTATATTTCAGTATGTTGTTACACTATGCACCATTCTTATATATGTTGCATATGCATATGCATATATACAATTGTTGTATGAAGTTAAATTTCAGTATGTTGTTTGAGAAATGGTATTAACATAAGTAGGAGTCAGCATATGGTTAGTATTTTCTACATTTGTTGTATGATGTTATATTTCAGTATGTTGTTACACTATGCACCATTGTTTGATATGTTGCTCATTTCCATTCACCTCAATTAGATGCATGGTTAGTTTGTTCATCAATTACACTCAATCTTACATGTATGAATTTGTTGCTACACTATGTACAATTGTTTGATATGTTGTTCATTTCGAATCATCTCAATTAGATGCATGGTTAGTTTGTTCTTCAATTACACTCAATCTTAACATAAGTAGGAGTCAACATATGGTTACTATGTTCTGCAATTGTTGTTTGAAGTTATATTTCAGTATGTTGTTACACTATGCACCATTCTTATGTATGTTGCATATGCATATGCATATATGCAATTGTTGTATGAAGTTAAATTTCAGTATGCTGTATGAGAAATGGTATTAATATAAGTAGGAGTCAGCATATGGTTAGTATGTTTTGCATTTGTTGTATGATGTTATATTTCGGTATGTTGTTACACTATGTACCATTGTTTGATATGTTTCTCATTTCCATTCACCTCAATTAGATGCATGGTTAGTTTTGTTCTTCAATTACTATCGATCTTACATGTATGCATTTGTTGTTACACTATGTACAATTGTTTGATATGTTGTTCATTTCGAATCAGCTCAATTAGATGCATGGTTAGTTTGTTCTTCAATTACACTCAATCTTAACATAAGTAGGAGTCAACATATGGTTACTATGTTCTGCAATTGTTGTTTGAAGTTATATTTCAGTATGTTGTTACACTATGCACCATTCTTATATATGTTGCATATGCATATGCATATATGCAATTGTTGTATGAAGTTAAATTTTAGTATGCTATTTGAGAAATGGTATTAACATAAGTAGGAGTCAACATATGGTTAATTTTTCATTCATTTCGAATCAACTCAATTAGATGCATGGTTAGTTTGTTCTTCAATTACAATCAATATTACATGTATGCATTTGTTGTTACACTATGTACCAAAGTTAGATATGCATATTGCATCTATGCAAATATGCATTTGTTTTATGAAGTTAAATTTTAGTATGTTGTTTGAGAAATGGTATTAACATAAGCAGGAGTTAGCATGTGCATGTGCATGTGTATATGTATGTGCATACTGTCAGCAATTTCCTTCTCCATTTACATTTAAATTAGATGAATGGTTATTTTGTTCATCAATTACACTCCATATTACATGTATGAATTTCTTGTTACAATATGAAATTCGGTATGTTGTTTGAGAAATTGTATTAACATAAGTAGGAGTCTGCATATGCATATGTATGTGCATACTGTCAGCAATTGCCTTGTCCATTTACATTTAAATGAGTGGACACCTTGTTAATTTCCATAACCATCCTTTATGCTGTCAGCAGCAACTCTCCCTTTAAGCTCTGTTATGGTCGAAATATTTCCAACCCATTTGAATACAACATTACCATACATATGTATGCTGTACAAAATGATACAACATACTGAATTTTCAAATTAACTTCAAAAATCAAAGTCATACACTATTATGAAACATATATGTATAGATTACTATAGATAGATACATTAGTTTCCTCTCACAGAGATAAATATATACATATGTTTCATATTGCAGAGATAGACAGTAACTTGATGGAATATGTTGTCTCTATGGTATCCATACTAATGTTTCAAGTTAGAAACATTCAAAACAAAAAAAGTTCAAACATCGTTTCGAATCCACCAAGAAGTTCACAACAAAAAACTAGCAACCAAACCTTCAAATCAATCAAAAAATGTAGGAAAACTAAAATTTGATGGCAAGTTGTCTTGTGAGTTGGATGTGGTCTGTGATGGAGAAGGACTCCATGATTGAGTTGGTTGGATTATTCTTGGGGTGGGTGAGGTTTGATAGGCCTGTAAGCGAGAACTCCAACTCTCATATGGTTGGCTTCTTGTGGGGCTAGGCGAGTGTGTATAGGAGAGCTATTGAGAAGGACTCCAACTCTAAAATGTTTGGCCAATAGCTTGGGTAGGTGATGGACAATATTGGGGGCATTGAATAGATACAAAATCTGTGAAGATCCTATGGCAGTTAGGCATGGGATTTAGAGGCCCTGTCAAGTCGCCTCTCCTTTACACCATTTGCTTGTGCCTTCTCCAACTCTTTTTCCCTTTTTGCAGCTTCCTTTTCTCTCCATTGGTCCTCCCTTTTTTTGTCCTTCTCCTTCTTTTGCAGCTCCTTTTTAGCCTCTGTTGCTACTCATTGCTTTTCCTTTTCAATTCTCATAAGACTTTTCACCTCCAATTCTGCAATCCTTTATATCTTGTGCTCTGCAAGCTATTGCTTCTTCCTCAATTTCAATTCTTCTAGTTCCTTCTTCCTTTCATCTTGTTCACTTAGCATTGCCATGAAGTCATTAGCAGTTAGGAGTTGAGATCCTCTTTGCAACTTGATCCCACGATCAGCTACCTTATTAGACTTGTCTTTCACCACATGAACCGGTAGATTCAAGAATTGTGAGATGCATGAAGTTTTTTGGCCTCCCAAAGGCTCAATCAAATCGGCATTATTTGTTTCTGGCATCTCACTATCTGTAGCATTTGTTCTATCTCCTAACTGCTCACCATCACTGTCTCCACAATCAGTATAGAAATGTACTAATGTATTGGGACCCATGCAGTGCGGTGGGGATGGCATTGAAAGACTCTATTCTTCGTCCACATGCATATCCATAGCAAGATTGGAAGCACCATCAAAGAGACAGGAGGGCTACTCGGGTGGAGTTGGCAGAGAGAGAGATATGTCTCCAATAGTACACTGGTCTCCCAATACTATTGGTTCAAGTCGTTCATTGGAATCTAAAACAACAAATTCATACATGTAAGTTTGAGAGTATTTGAAGAACAAATGAATCCAATCCGTGTAATTTAAATGCAAATAGAGAAGGAAATTGCTGACAGTATCATAATCCAATCCAATACAATCCACAACCATATGCATATGCTGACTCTTACTTATGATAATCCCATTTCTCAAAGAGCATACTGAATTTTATCTTCATACAACATATGCATATGTTGACTCTTACTTATGATGATACCATTTCTCAAACAACATACTGAAATTTATCTTCATACAACATATGCATATATGCATATATAACTTCATACAACAAATGCAGAACATAGTGTAACAACAAATGCATACATGTAAGATCGATAGTAATTGAAGAACAAACTAACCATACATCTAATTGAGGTGATTGGAAATGAGCAACATATCACACAATGGTACATAGTGTAACAACATACTGAAATATGACATCATACAACAAATGCAGAACATACTAACCATATGCTAACTCCTAGTTATGTTAATACCATTTCTCAAACAACATACTAAAATTTATCTTCATACAACATATGCATATTGCATATTGCATATGCCGACTCCTACTTATGTTAATACCATTTCTCAAAATAGCATACTGAAATTTAACTTCATACAACATATGCATATATGCAATGCATATGCATATTGCATATATGCATATATAACTTCATACAAAAAATGAAAAACATAGTGTAACAACAAATGCATACATGTAAGATCGATAGTAATTGAAGAACAAACTAACCATACATCTAATTGAGGTGATTGGAAATGAGCAACATATCAAACAATGGTACATAGTGTAACAACATACTGAAATATGACATCATACAACAAATGCAGAACATACTAACCATATGCTGACTCCTAGTTATGTTAATACCATTTCTCAAATAGCATACTGAAATTTAACTTCATACAACAATTGTATATATGCATATGCATATTGCAAATATTCATATGCAGATTTGCATATATATGCATATCTAAAAATGGTGCATAGTGTAACAACAAATGCATACATGTAAGATCGATTATAATTGAAGAACAAACTAACCATACATCTAATTGAGGTGATTCGAAATAAGCAACATATCAAACAATGGTACATAGTGTAACAATATACTGAAATATAACTTCATACAACAAATGCAGAACACACTAACTATTCATCCCATTTTACTGATCTCCAACTTCTATAGTTCCAACATTAGACTCACCCTTAGTGACTGCCAAACCATTGTTGGAAAGGCTTAGAATGTTTGCAGTAGCTGATGCTTCCTCGAGGGTAGAAAAGTGGAATGTCTCACTAACTCTCATGTCATTATCCAAAGCATTTCAATCAAATGGCCAAATACCTGTCCTCTTGAAGCTAGCTGTAATGTTTGAAAAAGTTAATGACTTTTGAAAAGCTAGGTTGCCAAGTGTAGCCAATTCTGCCCTTCTTATCTCCAGATTTGGATGTCTAATGGTCCAATTTGTTCTTTCCTTTTTGAACTTACACTTGAAAGAGGAGAAAACACTCACATCAAGAGGTTGCAACTTGTGTGATGTGTGGGCGGGTAGGGTGAGCAAGTCAATACCAAGCTCCCTTGCTTTGGTAATGGTAGAGAACGCTACATCACTGCCATGCCCATCAAATATCAAGAGGTGTCTATGGGTGGGTGAGCAACCCCCAGGTACTTGCATAGCAAAGAACTTGAGCCATTTGATAAATAACACTTTCGTCATCCATGCGTGAGGTTGAACAACCATCAATGCTCCTGGCTCACAGTTGGCTATGTAGTTTTGCACATTTTTTTTGCTCTTGAACAAATAAAAACCTAGAAGTTTTTGACCTGCAGCGTTTACACATGCTAGAATAGTGATCCACTCCTGGCTCTTTGGGATAATGTAAGCAACACTTCTCACACCTTTCATGGCAAGCACCTTCATGTTACCGTTCCGGCCAGCTTGCAGCCCTGTCTCATCACAATTCCAAATCCTCTGTGGTCCATAGTTCCCTCCTGCATATGCCTTCTCCAAAGTGTCATAGAAAGCACTTGCAACCAGTTGCCTCAGATTTATAGCATGGTCTCTTTCTTGACCTTGGGTTGTTCTCAAGTAGATATCAAGATGCCTTCTTTTGAATCCTGTCCACCATGACTTGCCAGGAATCCCATTCTTGAAAGGATTATTCCTTGTTTTGCATATTTGGGCCACTTTCATTTTTAGATTGATGATCTCCAAACCTTGGCCAACAATAGCCATCTCCTTGCACCATTCGACAATCAATGACTCTTCCTACTCAATTAGGACTATTGGGGGCCCTTTCCTTTTTGTAGTGGTCATACCACCTAGCCAATTGGACAATGTTGAGGTAGGAATACCCCACTTTTTTGTTGCACCTCTAGTTGACCAGCCATAGTCTTTGACATCTTCAAGGGCATGGTCCATGTCAGCCTAGGTCCATTCACGGCTCGGTGCAACCTTTTTGGCTGATACAGCTGGGTTAGCTTGCACTACAGATTTGGTTGGTTGTTCCAAAACAATTTCTACCTCCTCCTCACTACTTGGTTCTTTAGTTCACTGGTGAACAGGAATGACAACATCCTCCTCATTGCTATGTGGCAGATGCACACCTCTCTTGTGTATGGGCATAGTTGTCTGGCTCTGCTTTTGTGGAGGCTTTCTCCTTGAAGATCGCCTGATATTTGTTTGCGCATTTATCTTCCTCTATATTGAACCAACACAGTGATTAGTAAACAACATACACTTAATATTGAAAATAATGATACCGACTGAAACAACGAATCCATACATTTACTATTGACTGTAATTGAAGAACAAGCTAACCATGCATATAATTGACACAACATTATGATACACATATATGAACTTGCAACAACAGCATGATACAAAAATTTATATCTTCTAACAACTTTGCAAGACAGTAAAGGGTTTCAAATATTTCTATCATACTGCTATTTCAAGTTGTGTTAATGTTTCATAATGTTGTTTGAGATATTCTTCGCATACTGTCAATACAATTGAAGAATAGACAAAGCATACATCTAATTAAGTTGAATGTAACTGATGGTGGGTAGGGTAACTTTGAGCGAGGGGTCCACATCATCAGCGTCTGAGTCGACTAATTTTTTTTTTCCACATGCCTTCACTATCGAGCTGGCATTATGCAACTTTTATATATGTTTGTATATATCTATTTGAGTTCTAACTGCATGCACTACGGGGCAAGAGTGTTTTGGTGTGGCATAAATATCAACCCCTCTTCCTTACAGCTAACTTTGATGATGGTTGAGTCCTACTTATGTTAGTACCGTTTCTCAAACAACATAGTAACATAAGTAGGAGTTAGCCATTATGACAGTTGACTGTAAGGGATAGGGGCCGATATTTACAGTCACTTTAATTGAACAAACAAAGCATACATCTAATTAGGTTTAATGTAAATGAGGACATACATACAGTCACTTTGCAGAGATAGATAGATACTTAATTTGAATGTGAATGAACAAGGTATAAATTGAATGTACATACCTATATTTGGTGATGAACCGTACAGTAATATATAAATTTGACTATGCAATATATATATATATATGGAGAGATAGATAGATACCTAATCTGAATGTAAATGAACAAGGTATAAATTGAATGTAGATACATATATTTGTTGATCAACTGTTCAGTAATATATTAATTTCAATTTGCAAAATAGAAATATACATACCTTGTTAATTTACATTCGAATTAGGTTATCTATCTATCTCTCTGCAAATATATATATATATATATATATATATATATATATATATATATATATATATATATATATATATATATATATATATATGTTTCCCACAGCCCTATCCATTTTCATGAAACTTACACATTTATCTATATCTGCAATATATATGGCCCTGTTCATTTTAATGAGACTTACGCATATCTCTCTCCCTATATATATGTATATATATATATTTGCAGAGATAGATAGATAGCTAATTTGAAATTAATATATTACTGAACAGTTCATCAACAAATATAGGTATGTACATTCAATTTATACCTTGTTCATTTACATTCAAATTACGTATCTATCTATCTCTGCAAATATATTATATATATAGGGGGAGAGAAATGCGTAAGTTTCATTAAAATGAACAGGGATATATATTTATTGCAGATATAGATAAATGTGTAAGTTTCATGAAAATGGATATGGCTGTGGGAAACATACGTGGATATGTATCATTTTGTGTAGCATATATTTCTACCATAACAGAGCTTAAAGGGAGACTGGTCGGTGACAGCATAAAGGATGGTTATGGAAATGACTTACCGAAAGAGCTAAAGGAGGAGAGCGCATCGATCTTGGAGGAGGTCATCGTCGCTCAGGAGCATGCAGCAGAAAGTGAGAAATTTGAAAAATTTGAATAAACTGTAATGTGTAACTTGCATCGCACAAATGAGGATTGCTTGCATAAATAGGTTTGTTGAATTTGAATTGGTAGCAAGTGGATTAATTTGAATTATGGGAGGGAATTTGATCTGCATTCAATGGATTAATGGTAGAAGGGATAGCTTAATGGGTACGTAGGATTTGTGGTTGGTGATTTGAAGTGATATTAAGTTTGTTTTTGAATTGTAACCAATTTTACATTTTTTTTATGATTATTGTTTTTTAGTGGATTTGTAAATAATAGAGTGATAATTAAGTGTTATATTGAAATTTTGCAATGCATAGTTAACCTAAGAGTTCGTGTTTTTCAATTTTGCAGGCAAATTCAAAAAAAGATTGGTTATTATGGACATCCGGGAACCAGTTGATAGTAAAAAGAATATGAGAAATAGGACATGTTGAAATGTATTTTGTTCAAATATATTTGGAATTAAATCACTTGGCAATGTCTTATGTACATGTCAACTCACTTTTAATGCAAAAAAACTTATATTTTGGTTAATAAAATATCCCTTCACAACAACCTTTTATTGGGAAGGTGGCAAAAATTATTTATATTGTGGAAATAAGATTATCATTATGCATTCACTTGATATTGTGAAATAGTAAAATAAATGTCCACTTGCATTCACCCACTATTGAGAAGGTGGCAATAAAAAAGTCAACCTATGATAGGACATACTGTGAATTTAATATGAATCTGTCATATCATATTTGAAAGGAAATTTGAAATTTTTATTGGTATAAAAATTACCCACCGGTGGGCCGAGACTGTCCATAACTATACCAGCTATGGATCTTATAAATGAAAAACCATGGTAAGGCAAATGCAAAAGTTGACTCCCACTCGAGCAGCCAAATGTGCCCAGTTGCGTGCAACATACATTCTCTGGCAACATCCGTAGCTAATAAATGAGATGTTCAAATTGAGTAGCTGAGGACAGAATGTCAAGCATTATTTTGTACCAAAAAAGAAGAAGAAGAAATTCAGAGTGGCAGATTATCAATATCAGTACATAACGCACTGTCAGATTAGGAGCAGATTTTCAACAATGAAATTAAATGGACTTTATTAAAGCTTTAGGTAGTTGCGGTAGTCTTATGGTGTCCAGTATGATAGCAGCGTGTAGACGGGTGGCAATGAGATAGAATCTTAATAGGAGATTTTGTTTATATTGCCAATCATATGTCATTAATGAGTAGCTTAGCTGCTGTGATAAGATGGCGTCAATGAAATTTTTAATAATATCAATAACCTGTTCAACTCCTTACCTTTTGAAGCAAAAATGACCATAATGCTGGAGAAGGAAACTTTAGTACCGTAAATTTTAAAATATCCATAGTGTAAGTAAAAACACTATAACATTACGCAGATAAAAGCGAATGAAACTATGCTAATTTTTAAGTTAAGAGCATGCGGTCTTTCTTTTAAAAGAAGAGAAAACATTCTAGTAAATTTAAATAGGAAACGTCCCAGAGTAAAAGGAGGGCTACGTGACGTTTAGGTTTATAAAAATAAAAGTTAAGAAAAAAAAAACCATTAAGAGTTTAAAATAGATTTAGAAAATTAAGCACTTTAAAAGTAATTTTATGTTTGAGGAAAAGTAAATTTCTTTTGTTTAAATTATTATTTTTTATATGTTATAATTATATAAATAATTATTTTTTAAAATAAATAAATAAGGAATGTTAATTTATTCATATATATAAATAATTAGGTAAATGATAATTAAAATTGGTTTTAAATGTAAATATATAAGATGGTATATATTATGGGATATGTAAATGTAGATAAATAATTGATAAATTCTGATATTGAACAAAAAAAATGGATTGGGCAATTACTTTATGTTTTTAGGGGTATTTAATATTAATAAGAGGGAATCAATTTCAGAGTTGAGAAGCACCATCAATATTAACATTGATAGTAATATTGCTATTATTGCAGACATTGGCATGTAAGATGGGTAATAATAGTAAAAAAAACAATTACAGACATTGGCATGTAAGATGGGTAATAATAGTAAAAAAAAACAATTACAGACATTGGCATGTAAGAAGGGTAATAATAGTAAGAAAAACAAATGTGTGAAAGACAAGTAATTTCCTTACTCACACAACATAGAAACAAATGTCATTTATATAAATCTTTACATTTATCCACTGTCCAAGAATGAATCAAGAAATATGCAATGTTAATACTTGTATTAAGAAACATCAAATAAACTAAAAGTAGGGAGTTGCTAATTTAGTGAAGGGGTGGTATAATAAAATTAATAATAACATTATTGCTATTATGATTAAGTAGTAATAAAATCATTATTGTAATTTGGAGAGTAAATATTATTGTTAATATTTTTGTTAAAAGTAGAGACAATTATATTAATGTTAAAATTGAGATAATATATAACACCTAATCAAATAAATAAATAGAAAAAAATTAAATAAACCATGTTGATATTGGGGTGAACTATATGAGAACATTTCTAATACAAATGTGGGATGGGTGATTGTATCATTTTAATAGTATTTTCATGGATAGGGTTTGAAGTGCAAAGTAAGGATAATAAATATTAAATGTTGAGCCTCGTTGGTGAAGTTTATTTGATTGGTCAAAATGATGATAATATTTACACAAGAATTATGTAACAATATATATATATATATATATATATATATATATATTGGTGATAAGAGCTACTTTTGATTGGAGCAACAAACCAGTGAGACCACATTGTTTAGGGGCCTCATCCTCAGATAGGTACAGCTAACAACACCCTTACACCTTTGTGTCATCTTAACCTTATCACTCCAAGACCAACTGCATAGAACCTCTAAGCATGAAAGACTCACGAGGGTCCAATATACAATCACAGGAATGAAAGACCCGTGCGGGTCTAACAACTTAGTCCACGATAACCTTATCACTCCAAGACCATGAAAGACCCATGTGGGTCGAACAACATAGTCCACGATAACCTTATCACTCCAAGACCAACCGCATAGAACCTCTAAGCATGAAAGCCTCATGAGGGTCTGATACAGAACCGCCAGGCATGAAAGACATGTGTCAAGCACGATCAGTCAGGACTAGTAGCGGCATAAACCCCGCTAGTAGGCCAGGCGAGGATTTGAACCTTGGTTGCACCATAAACGGGCAACCATCTCACTATTACACCAATAGGTGATCCCCAAATTATGTAACAATATTATTACTTTGGAATGTTGAACAATAATTATATATCATTATTAAAGTTATTGATAACAGTTAATGATAATTCTATTTGAGAAATTAATTATGAGGAGGATGTTAATGAGTAAATTTGTAGTTATATAATAATTTCATTTTTTGAGTTACTAAATAGTATTGGTATGGACATCAATAATTTGATTCAATAATGATATTATTAATTCTTGGGTTAAGGAATAATAATAATTTTGTATCCTATAATATTACTAATTAATTATGATAATATATTATCAATATTTTAATGGATCATCGTTTACATATCTTTATTATGCTTATAAGTGTATGATGAATGGTTTGATAGGAACATAGTATACATATTTGACCATTGCTTAAAGATGTTATTTCATAGATTACATGGTCATGAAAATAAATAAATAAATCATTAAATAAATTTTAAGCCTATCATTCTCCAACTTGAATGTGCATGTGCCAAAGTTTGAGCAAGCTAAATCAACTCTGGTAAACCATCCTTAAAAGAAGATCTTGAATATATTTATTCATAAAGATATGTTAAGAGCTGACCCCACTAGGGTGTACAGTGTGTAACATAAAGATAACCTACACCATAAACATTTAGATAGTGTTAATTAGCAAAATTATGGGCATGACACTTCAAACAAACCTCTTTCTTCTAGCTTTCTCTAGGCTACCTTGTTTCTCGAAGCCTGCAAAAAACTACATGACCTAAACAATTTTAACCTGTTACAAACATAGCCAAAAAATGGAAGCCATAAAGAGAAACCCACAAAACTTCATAGTAACAAACCCATGCAAAACCATAGACACAGAACTTGAACCATAAATGAAACAATATTCATTTTTTCAAACTATATAGTGTTTTCTCAATAGTAGCTTATCAAAATTTGAAACAATCAACAATACCTTATCATAAATCAAACAATATAGCCTACCATAGACCATGAACCACAAATGGAACAATATCACAAAGGGTTTTTTTGATATCCACCTCTTCTCACTTGCTTCAAACACACCTCTTCCCGCTAGCTTTCCTACAAAAAAATGGGCAAAAAATTATCACATGCGACACTTTTCCTTTGCTTTTGCAACCATCGCCCCATGCAAAAAACACAAGATAACCTCCAACCACCTTCACAGAAGTTGCACAAGGCTTGAACAAACTTGCACCCTCTGAGAAGCTTACCCTCCTCGCTCATGGCTCTAATAGTAGGTATAGAAACAAAATGATAGTAGTTATAGCAACAAAATGACACCAAACAATGTCTTATCAAAAAATTTCTAGACATTTGCTATGTTCCTTGAGGCATTAAATGATAGGTGTTATTACAACCATTGTCAATACACAAAAATCATACAACAATTAATGTTGATACAAACTAGTGTTTAATTTTGGCAGCCTTCTCTATCCACGCAACAGGAAATATGCCACCATATTCCCAAGGTAGCCAACAAATTCCTCGCCACATTTTTCATAGCCATCAGAAGGCTTAAAAACTGGGAGGCTGATGAAAATTCCAACCAAAGTTTTTTTTAAGAAAAAACCATCCGCCCCCTTTTTCACAACTCTTGGAAGACTGAAAAACTGGGGAGGCTGACAAAAATTCTAACCAGAGTTCACACAAATAGCCTATTAGCTAATTACATATATTTTCAAATTTATTGTATGCCTTCATGAAATGTAGATGTAAATTTTTATTCTAATGTATATATCATTGTATATGCCTATATGGATTTATATGAATGTATTTATATTTTACCAATGTGTACAATCGTATTCCTATATGAATTTATTTAGACATTCATCAAATGCATATATGACATCATAGACGGTCTTCTAACACTATATGACATTTTCAAGACATTATGTATACCTTCATGGCCTTATTGAGATCTATATATATTGCATGTATTCAAGGCTTAAATGGTTTAAATTATTTGAGTGGTTTGAATAATAAGGCCTAATATTACTTATTAGGAGTGACAATAAATTTTTAAAATGGTTTCAACACTAACTACAAACTTAATATTACTTTTGTTGTTGATAGTGATAAAAACATGAATCTTTGATAACACCTATACATTTAAGGATTCATCTCTATTTTTCTCTCAATTTAACCTCTTTCTATTTCAATTTATATCCATCTTATAGCTAGTAAAATCCTTTTATTATTTTAGTGTTTGAATAATGCTTGTATACACATGTACAATGATAAGGGAGCCTATGTGAGGCTAGAAATTCAAAAATATCACTTTTGAACTTTTTTGGTCTTATCTCTCTTAAGGTACATTATTAGTATGATGTAGCTTGGAAGAATTAAGACACTTGGGAAGTGAAAAGACACATCCAATAGTAGTAACTACACACCTAGAAGTTTTGACATTGTTAGTTTAGTGCCACAATAGAAGTATATTTACAATAGACATGGCTTTGAAGAATAAAAACTTTCATATCATCATTGAGGTGA
This sequence comes from Sequoia sempervirens, assembly GCA_007258455.2. Lineage (NCBI taxonomy): Eukaryota > Viridiplantae > Streptophyta > Pinopsida > Cupressales > Cupressaceae > Sequoia > Sequoia sempervirens. Next base: position 36,274 of record VDFB02105158.1, on the reverse strand, counting down.
TTCATCAATGGTGGTTAATTCCCTATCAAGGAAGGCTTCTAAAAACCAACACTTGAATTATTTTTTGGCACATATATTGTCTCTTCTTCATAATTTTTCTTCCTTTGCAATTATGAATTGCTATAGGGAAGCTAACATCTTGGTGGATGCACTTGCTAATAGGCAATTGATTAGGGTTGAAGATTGTATAGGGTTGATGGTTTAGGGTATTGGGTTTAGGGTATAGGGTTGAGGGATTAGGGTTTATGGTATAGGGTAGAATGTTTAAGGGTTTAGAGCTTAAGGGGTTAGGGTTAATGGTTAAGGGTTGAGGGTAGAGTGTTTAAGGTATAGGTTTGAGGGTATATGGTTGAAAGATTAGGGTTGAGGGTCCAATGTATAGGGTTGAGGGTATAGGGGTTGAGGGTTTAGGGTTTAAGGTTGAGGGTTGAGGGTTGAGGGATTAGGGTTGAGGGTTGAGGGTTGAGGGATCTTTTGATGCAAGTGAAATGTAGGCAAACAATTGAAGGCTACTAATTATTGGGGAAGGATTTTTTGTTCTAACACCCCTAATCCCTGCTAAATCATAACAATTAAGCGCTAAAGCAGGCTCTAGAGTAGGCACTAAATTAGGCACTAATCTCGACGAAAAACTTGGTGAAAACTAGGTGCTAAACTAGGCGCTAAACTAGGTGCTAAACTAGGCGCTAAACTAGGTGCCAAACTAGGAGCTACACTAGGTGCTACACTCAGCGCAAAACCTGATGTAAAACCTGGCATAAAACCCAATGTAAAACTCAATGCTAATCTAGGCGCTAATTGGTGCCTAATTTGGTGCCTACTTATTTTGATCGACAAAATAAATGCCAAAAATAGTGCCATCTTGATAAATAGCACCAACTTTTTAAAAAAATTGGAGAAAAATACATTAAAACAGTGGGTGGAATAAAAAAGGGAGCTAATCACAGGGATTTGTTGTAGTGTCACCTTGTCCATTTAAGTGAGGATCTTGTATATATTTTCATCATAATATATCAAGAAAGCTATTAGATTACCACTCTCTTGTAGAAGGTTATCTTTTATTTTGTAGGTGACTCTAGGGTGTGAGCTAATTTTTAGCACCTAAAAAATATGCCTTTTTGGTTATATTTTATATTTGGTGATTCATTGATTAAGCCCATGTGAATTCATTGATGTATTTACTATTGTAAAATATGACCTCAAAAGTTGGAATTTGGGAAGACACTCGGGCTTTGGTTTTCCATTATTTTAGTGAAACCATTTGTGTGTTTTTCCTCTCTCCTTGCCAATATATTGGAGGTATGAGATAATATATTTATTTCATTGTTTAAAGGAACATGAGTGATGATTGAATGTTGTTAGAGTGTAAAGTGTATTGTGTTGATATTGTATCATGTACATTGAAGATTAATACTTAGTTGTCCTCTTTCTCTAGTGGATATCTTTCTAAAACTATTTATCCATGTAAATATTATTCTACTATGGTTTGTTGTTTTTTATCTTATTGTTGATTTGTTGCTTCTTTACATAATATTTAATGGTAATACATGATTAAGTAATTAATTTTAGATTTACATACACTTTGAATAATATTTTATTGTGGTGGATTTAATGTGTTTCTCGACACAAAACATCTTCATGTACATCATAGTTTGAAGAAATTTTGTGCTCTAGTGGAAAAAGACATCAATTAAAGAGATGAGATAATCATGTTTTTGTTCTTGTCTTTAAGATTAACACAATTTTATACTCTCTTTAGTGATGGTTTTCTTATCTAAGAGATTTTTAAGATAATATTTTTCAATTTTTTGTTGCTTATAATTATTTTAATTCTTTGTTGTTGTCTTCATGTTCTTGATTTTCAATTTATTACACCATACTAAATTAATTTTAAAAACTAAATTATGTGATATATTGTAACCTCTAACCTATTTTCTTAATATCTATAACTATGATACAACCACATCAATACTAAATTAATTTTAAAAACTAAATTGTGATATATTGTAACCTCTAACCTATTTTCTCAATATATATAACCACGATACAACCACATCAATCATGCATCTCCTATTCTCATAGACCATAGTATTCAAGCTCTTAAAAAACATACTTATACAGATAAAATATACTTTTTAGAAATTGTTTTTAGATTTACACACTTTGAATAATATTTTAGTTTGGTGGATTTAATGTGTTTCTCAACACAAAACATCTCCATGTACATCATAGTTTGAAGAAATTTTGTGCTCTAGTGGAAAAAGACATCAATTAAAGAGATGAGATAATCATGTTTTTGTTCTTGTCTTTGAGATTAACATAATTTTATACTCTCTTTAGTGATGGTTTTCTTATCTAAGAGATTTTTAAGATAATATTTTTCAATTTTTTGTTGTTTATAATTCTTTTAATTCTTTGTTGTTGTCTTCATGTTCTTGATTGTTAATTTATTACACCATACTAAATTAATTTTAAAAACTAAATTATGTGATATATTGTAACCTCTAACCTATTTTCTCAATATCTATAACCATGATACACCCACATAAATACTAAATTAATTTTAAAAACTAAATTATATGATATATTGTAACCTCTAACCTATTTTTCCAATATCTATAACCATGATACAACCACATCAATCATGCATCTCCTATTCTCATAGACCATAGTATTCAAGCTCTTAAAAAACATACTTATAAAGATAAAATATTACATTTTAGAAATTGTTTTCTTTTGAAAAGTAAATTTAAATAATGTTTTATAATTTATTGTTGTCAAAGTGAGGAGTTTTTTTAATTTGTTGTTAGAAGAAAGGAAAGGAAATATCCTTTTATAGTCCTAGGAGGCACCTAACTATGAACTTGTGATCTCTCTTTCAAGAGTACAAGTTCTCCATCACTAGGCCAACTCAAGTGTACAAGAGGTAGCGGTGTTTTGTTCTCTTAAATATACAAGAAGTTGTTTAAAAGCATTGATAAATTTAAAATAATTTTAAAAATTAAGTTTCTTTTAAAATTTGAAAGGGAAATAATTATAAATTGTTTTTATTTAAGTACAAATATTTTTTTTGAAAAGTTAGTTAAAAAAAACCCATTCTATTAAATTTAAATATTTATGAATTCATTGAAAGTGTAATAATATAAGTTTACATGACATTAAATTGTTTTATTTATAAAATATTATGTTTCATTATTATTTTTGGAATTATATTTCTAATTGATTATTGTTTTGATTAGATTAAATCTAGAATGCCCAATACCCATTACAAAACCACCATAGAGGCAAACAAGGAACTCATGGGAAGTGAGAAGCCTAGAAAATAAAGCATAAAATTAAACTTAAATAGTTCAACTAGCAAAAAGCAACAAAGAAAGCACACATACCCGAGACTAGCATAGGACCACAAGACACCTACAAGTCTCCCAACAACTTGAGAGCAATGATCACATTCCATTCTTGGGACAAAACATGGAGTTTCTTTTCGAAAGTCAAAGGCCCATCTTGAATGGCCCAAGTATCCATCGTGACATCACAAGCTAAGGTATCCACCATTTTACCTTTATTCTTCTACATATGACCATCCTCCTGTCCATCATCTGCAACTCATTTCCCTTGGAATTTCCTTAATTCATCCTAAAAAACTTGAAGGGTGAGGGCATTTTTCTTCACAGTTTCTTTACTATAATTGGTGATGACCCTGAGGCATTGCATGGTTTTCTCCTAGTTTTGATGGATAACATCAATCTCAATCAGTAAATTCTTTTTTATCTTCCTTAATATCAAAAATAGCATGCAAATCTTCCAACTCCTTCTCCCAAATTGCCCACCTCTCAAACAACTTGGCTAGAGAGGAAATCATGTCCCAGTACCCCTTGTTCTTCACCTCCCCCGGCCATGGAACCTATTGCTCTTGAACATTACCTTCTAAAATTTGGATAATTTCCTTATCCATTACCAGTTGGCCTAAGAGCCACTTCATGATATTATTCTTGACATTAATTTTCTCTGAGATTTTATTGATTTTTTTATAGAGGGGGTCACCAAAGGTACAAATCGACCTAGGTTGAATTTTAGTTCCCTCCAGATTGATGCATAGATTGGGAGAATTTTGAAGGTTATGGTTAGAAAAAAGCGGTATTGGGGACATAAAATAAATTCACATGAGAAAAAGAGTGTATAGGAGAGTTGGTTAGGGTGGGATTCCATGACTTATCAACATTTGAGTTGTCATACTCCTCTAACCTAGAAGAAGAAATAGGTGTGGGTTTTGATAAAGCGGTGCATGTGATGGGGTTGGGAGGGGTTTTTTTTAACAGGGGATTTACCTTAGGTTCAAGTGCTACATCAAATGGAAGGAAGGGTTTCATCCAGGGTAATAGAGGGGTTGGGGTCCACAGAAAGATTGGTGGGGTCAAGAATGGTCACAGTGTTCATTCAAATAGAGGTAGGGGGTAGTGGTACAAAATGAAACTTGTAGAGATGATAAATAAGGCCTTGGTGGATGCGTAATTTCATTCATTTAGCCTGGAAATTTCTAATAGATTTCTCAAGCAAGGACAAAATCCAAAAGGAAATTTTCATTTTAACATTATGCCTAAGATGAATAAGCATAGGGAAAAGATGAGAGTGAAAGCGGTAGAACTATCCCTCAAGCGTGCAATACCTAATGAGGACTTCTATAATTTTTCTCCAAACATTGGGTAGGTCCATGTGATTAAAGCCAATCTACAATATATTCAACCTCTCACCCTCTTTAAAAGTCATTCCATGTCTTTTTGGTAACAGTCTTTCGACTTATGAGGAATACACACCCCTTCCAAAGAGAGCCCTGTCACCTCCGTAATTAGCTCAGGAGTCACCATGAAGGAAATCCCTTCAAAAATAACAATTCCATACACCCAAGAATTAATGAATGCCATAAAAAATATTTGGGTCGTGTCCCTACATACCCTCCACAAATGAAGCCAACTTGCCTCATTCCAGAATGGCCCAAACCTCCTCGTCTTGTTTCCATCCCTCATAGCTAGTGGGTTCATCTTGAACCAGATCACTCCCCATTGCTAAAATAAAAAAATTTAGAGCAAGGTAATACCAAATATAGAAATGGCTATACAAAAACCAGAGCTGCAAGTAAATGTATATATGAAAAGATGGTTTAGCAAGCTTAATTTTCCATAATTAAGGAGCATGGAAACTATCAATAAGAACTGGTCACATCATTTCCAGCTTGATCTCATTTTAACAATACTTTAGCATCAAGTTGAGTTAATTTAAGTACTTGACCTAGAATATGGAGGATATTATCCCATATTACTAAATTTGAAGTAAAGGATCCAAGATTTGCTAATGAATCGACAACTTTATTACCATTTCTATACACATGATTAACACTACAATTTCCAAAAGAAATCATGAGATTGCGAGCTAAGGACATGGGATCTTGGAAAGTCCAACAAGGAAAGGATTTCCTCATTGGAAAGAGAATCATGTTTCTAAAATCTCCCTCTATAACCAAATTTGAAAGCCCAACTTGTGTGGAAATTTGTATGTTGTGGAAGGTTGTAGCCACCTCAACAAAGCTATATGGTTAAACCCCCAAGTTGATTGCATAAGCTTAAATTAACTTCCCCTTGTGGTCACGGATGACCCCACCCCCACCCGTCTGACCTAGGTTAGGTTTGGTAGAGCCATAAAAGTTGAGCTTCAACCAACTAGGCTCAGGGGGACCAAGGAGTACTTCGCCTATCCAGCGGGTCAAGAGAATTAAGGGAATTAAGGGCCTTTGAAATATTCCAAGAAGATGTAATAGAGACCTCCAAAACATAGGATTTATTTTGATATTATAGGAGATAATTGAAATCATCTAGACAACTTGACTAATAATTTTGTTGGCCACCACCAACCACGGGGAATTTTTATTTTTGAAGACTTTGTTATTGTGCTCCTTCCAAAGTGCCCACCTCATGAAGAACAAAGATTGCCACCAGAGGTCAACAATCATAGGGTGAGACACTAGGGGAGACTAGCTATATAAAATATCATGAACATCCTTCTACCAAACCCAACAAACTTTAAAGAGAGATTGGATTTTCTGCCTAACCTACTAGGAGTAAGAACAATGGAAAAGCAAGTGGGAGATTGACTCAACTTCATGCTCACACAAAAAAAACCAATTCCCAAGCTATATTCCTTTTTTTGCAAGTTATCTAGAGTGAGGATTCTTGTGTGACAAGCAGTCCACCAAAAGAATTTGATTTTAGATAGGGAATTTCCTCTCCATAGCCACATGCAATCAAACATAGGGTTTCATGAGCTAGAAAGGAGATTATAGTCGGTCTTAACAGAATACATTCCATCTTTGAAATCCATCCAGGCCAAAGAGTCTAACAAGTTGGAGTGAAAGAACTTGTGATTCTTGACTATTCTAAGGAGTTCTTCAATAGCCAACTGAAGGGGGGGTCGAACTAGTTGTGGTCAATCTTCCGTCTAGGCAAATCAATAGAGGAATATAAGTAATTAGAGACCTTAACCCCCAGCCTAGCATAGAGGTCCAATTGAACCACACAAAAAATAGGATAGAGACCAAGAGTTAGCGAGGACAACCATTTATCATTGCAAAAAGAGATCAAGGTACCTGATCTAACCAACCAAGAGGAGTTGAAGAGAGAAAATTCCTAGTTTTTAAGAGGTTATTCCACATCACACAACCAATATGAAAAACTCCATTGTCGAGCAAAGAGAGGTAATCACATCCTTGCAAATACTTGTCCTTTAGAATGGAAATCCATTTCACCTTATTATTCAGAAGTTTCTAGGAAATTTTGGTTATAAATTCCATATGAATCATCAATCTTATTTTTCTCAAGTCCAAACCTCCATAACATTTCCTAGAGTACACAGTATGCCAATTCACTAGAGAGAACCTACTCCTTTCCTCAGTCCCTAACCACGAGAATCTACATTAGATTTGTTCAACTTTCTCTAACCACACAACAGGCATAAAAAATAGACACATTAGGTACATAGCCAAACGTTAAAGGGTGGACTTGAGAAAGAGAAGCTTACCAACATTGTCGAGAAGAACACCCTTCCACATAGTGAGCTTCCTCTAGAACCGTTCCAAGAGAGTAGACCAGATCAAATTATCCACTTTACCAACAATAAGCGGCATGCCTACATACGTTGAGGGAAGGGGAAGGGTTTGACAATTGAGAGTTCTAGAAATCTTGGGTTGAAGAGTAGGTTCAACATTTAGGAAAAAGATAACACTTTCAATAAAATTGATATACCCTGCCGCAAGGCCATAGTGAATTTGTTGATGACACAATCTAATTGATTATTGTTTAATTTAACATTATATTTTAAAATAATTATAGATTAAATTGGTAAACATGTTTTCTCAAATATTTTATATTTTAAAGTTTATATAGCAATATTCATAAAACATTTAATTTGAAACTACTTTATCATAAATATATACAAATGTCTATATAATATTTTTTTTAATCAACATGCATATCTTATAAGAACTCTTTGAACAATTTTCTTTGAAAAAATATTTTTTTAAAATAAAATTTGTATATTTTGTAGGTAAAAAAGACTATGGGGTCATACCCATATATTAAATTTGTAGAAAAAGATAATAGTAAATAGTAACTCCACAAGAGAGGTCATATTCAAATAGTTTAAAGTGTCTTAAAATAAAATACTCAAATACTAATACATACATTTTTAAATCAACCATAATTCATATTATCATCCATATATATTTATAAATGTATATCTTTTGGACATGGAAAAATTTATACAAAGCTACCTTAAATGATGCTCTAATGGTGGAGAACTTGTACTCTTGAAAGAGAGGTCACAAGTTCAAATCCTGCAGGGGGTAAGGTATGTACACCTCATATTGTGGAGCACGAGTTGGGTGCCTCCCTCAGATTTGGGAGTATGAGGAGTCCCATATATACTGTAAGCTGTCTGTAGACCCAAAAACAGATTGCCTGGTATTCGTGGACTATAAAATAATATTATTATTATTATTACTAATAATAAATTCTTATACATTTTAATGATGCATGACTGAGAAACATGTGACGCATACTTTGATGGGAGAAGTACATCTTGAAATAATGATGGACACTAACATAACCATAATTTTAAATCACTCCTTAAATTCTTCACGTGTAGTAATCAATAGTAAAGTTGGCTAGTGTATTTTTGTCGGAATTGCTCTCTTAAAATATGTTTGATAAAAATCTGAACAAATTTATTAATCGTGGGCCACATTTAATTAATATTCTATTTATTTTCCATTCTTTTGTCCCTTTGTTCTTTAGTTTATTGATGATAATCTATGAATCCCCTTGGATTTACAACTTTTTAATACCAAGATAACTTGAAAGTAGCACAAGTGTCTCCATCTCATTATTCATTCTATGTTCCATTTTTTTGAAGTGGCTCCAATCAAGTGTCCTTCACGATCTTTCATGATACACCACATTCTAAAGATGCTTGGATTTCCCCTAGAGACCCCATCAAAATTTAACTTGCACCACCCAATAATTTGAGGATTCCACTTGACATTATTTCTATAAAACTGTCCACTAGCCTAACTAACCCCATAAATAAAGGTGAAAATCATTTTAAATAAAAAAATTACTTATATTTCTATAAAATTTTCCACTAACCTAACTAACCCCATAAATAAAGGTGAAAATCATTTTTAATAAAAAAATTATTTATAAATTAAAGTGTATATTTTAAATATAATTTTTTACAAATTTATTTCTAAAAGACATAAATAACACTATTATAAAACCACTTAACATCTGAATATTTAAACCCTTAGAAAAAAAGTTGATACATAAAAAATAAATAGTATAGGCTCATAATATAATAAATAAAAAATTGGTTGACATTGTCATTTACTGCCTTGATTTGGATTTTGTGACACTTTATTATGAATCAACTCGTTACAAGTTTCCCTTAACTTTATATTTAAGTCTTGTATCAAACATTTGAAACATCTAGGTTTGTTGCCACAATAGATAGGTTTTATAAAATTTGACTTGTGTATAGACATCTAAAATATGACCCTCTAATTTTTTCCTATCCTAAGTCATTAATTTAATAAATATAATATTATTTATTTAAATAATTTCATCCCTTTCCCCATTTTATCTTAACCTTTAATGAAATAAATATTTATTATTTATATAATTATTTTATCCTTATCCCATTAACTAAATAAATATTTTTATTTATTTAACTAATTTCACATTTATCTTTGTCCTTTTCCATTTAATCTTAGTGCTTAAACTTGTTCACATGGATCACAATCTAAAATTGTTATCATGTGACAAGTGTCCCTTTCACATGTCTAACTCCTTATTTAGATCCATTGAACATAGACACCTTCCCAAAAGTCAAGATAACTTTTCTTCTCATCAATTCATTTTATATTACACCTCTTAATTCTAACCATTCACATAAATATGTTGCCCTAATCCATCCATCTTATCTCTCATGTGACACTTGTCACAGGGCTACATCTTTGAGATTAACTATAATCCCCAAGCAATCTTAGCCATGCATCATCAATCTATCCTAACCTTTGATTGTGCCTCTTGAGAATTCTATAAATAAAGGCCCCATCCTTCATCATAAAGCAAGTCTATTATTGTTAACCTCATGCTGTTGTTTTTCTATTTCATTATTGTAATCATATCAAGGTCGTGTTGGTTTTGCAATCCACATCATATAATAATTTAGAGTACATCAAATAGAACTTGGGTGTATTCTATTTCATCTATTCAAACCAATTAAGCAGGGTTACTTCATCAATATTTAAAGGTAAAGTTCTTATAGATTTTCTTTGAAGTAATAGAGATCCAAAGTTTTATTTATAAATTTTTTATTTTTTTCAAATAGATATTTTTAGTAATCACATTGAAAATGGTAGTTATAAACAATGAGTTTCAGATTTTGTTTCATTGATTTTCTTTTGCATATATTATGATGTAAATCCAATCTTATTTTCAATTAGTATATTTTATTTTTTAGAAAAAAATTTAAACTTTTTGTTTTAGGGTTAATCAAATTGAAAAGGGTAATTATGAACAGTGAATTGCATTTTTTTTTATCATAATTTTTATTTACATCTACTACATGGTGTAAGTCCAATCTGCTTCTCAATTCCTATACTTATTTGAGTTTTAGATTTTGTTTTATGCTAATTTTCTTTTGCATCTATTATGGTGTAAGTCCAATTTTCTTTTCAATTCATATATATTTATTTGAAAAAATCTACACTTTTTGTTTTAGGGTTAATGAAAAGGATTATTATGAACAATGAGTTTTAGATTTTCTATTATTGTAATTTTTTTTTGCATCTATTATGATGTAAGTCCAATCTTATTTTCAATTCATATATTTATTTGTTAAAAAAGTGCTTTTTGTTTTTATCTTGATTGTCTTTTGTGTCTATTATAGTGTTAAGTCCAAAAATTTACACTTACTATTTTAAGGTTAATCATTTTGATTTAAAATTCTATATTTTGATATTAAAGCTACATAGAAATCTTGACATTATTAATGACTTTTTGTAAAGATACACTATAACCTTTTGAATTTAGGTGTAATTTTTTGCGATTTACAATATGATGTAAGTTTTAATGCTTCTTCTTTATGTTATTGTCAATGCCACATATAATATCTAAATAGATTTCTATTTTGATAGCTAGATTCTTTTTAAAATAATTTAACTTTCAAAATTTCTATATTTTTTGGAATTTTCATATTTACACTAATTTGTTTTAAAATATATTATTCTAAAAAAATAAAAAATTAAAATTAAAGGTTAGAATTTTTAATGATTAGGATTTTATTATTGTTTCTATACTCAAGATTGTATTTTAGATTTATTGTAAGATGAGAGTCCTAATTTCTTCCTCGTGGAAAAATATATCTTTCATAATGATTTATACTTTGTGTAGAGTCTCTTTTCTATTTAACCTAATTTGTTTCAAATTATTTTTATTAAATATATGAATACTTTTTTAAGATAAAAAATATTGGAACTCTAACCCAAGAAACCTTATTATTATTTTCAAACCAAAAATTTCTTTTACTAATTCTATTTAATTTTAATTTACTATGTAAGTTCTATTTTTTTTTTCAATATTATAGTTACCGGAGCATATCTACAACGTCTAAACATATTTGTCTTAGTAATTAGATCTCTTTCAAATTGGTATCTTGTTCAGACGATGGATTTTCCGAATATAGTTTGCAAATGCTTGCAACCTTTGGATGAAGAGGAAGGTAGTGCAGAAGAAGAAAATAATGCTGAGGAGGAAGGTCCTGGTTCGGGGCAACACCGGGCTAGAACGGCTGAAAGTTGTGATGATCAGATCTCGCGCCTCTTCAAGGTGCGCTCGCAGGAAATTCATTCGGCCATAAAACAAGTCATTGGTGAGCAGAGGGTAAATGGTCCACACATGCATGATGATATACTCCTGGAACATTTCTTTGCAAACATCCTGCGGACATCCAGAAGTAAGATGGTTACCAAGCTGTTCACCCAATTCCTAAAGGATGAGTTCGCAACTGAAGCAGTAAGGGCGATTTCAGGCTATGAAAAATGGCCAAAGCGGGGCTTCGTGTGTGATGTGGTGGACGCCCAACAATATAGGAAGAACAAAAAGGTTGAGGCTGCGGTGGAGAAATTCAGGGAAGCTTTCTACTTCAAAGACCTCCAGCGTTTCTTGAATCACCTGATTGAAAACAAGGATGTGCTTACAAATGCCCAAGTTGATAGGATGGTGGAATTAGGGTCGGGTATGATAACTCTGTATGCAACATCGCCCTGAAAAGGGATGTATAAGTTCTCATGTAATTTTTCCAGTGAAGTAAATTAATGAAAGAGTGCTACCCTGAAGTGAATTAATGAAAGAGTGCTACCTTCTCAGCAATTTGTGAAAAATAAATAAATAATTTTTTCACCAAATAATTAATATTTTTTGGATTGATTTTAGTGTTTTCTTAAACTCAGTTTACTTTTGTTCAAAAAATAATTTTACTCAATACAATTTTTATCAAATTTTAGTGTGATTTTTAAACTCAAACTTTCTTTAATAATCAAGAACAGTTTTGATTAAGTGAAACTATAATTTTGAAACTTTATTTTAAAATGAATTCTTTATCTTTTCTTTATCTTAAATAATTATTTCATTGTACATTAGTTTTTTATAAGTTAAAAAAAATATATTTAAATAATTTGATATTTTTGACAACATATTATTTCTTCATTTATAATAACCACAAATAAATTATTTGATACAAAATGCCTAGAACTCATTTATATTTTAATAAATATTTAAAATAAATTTAAATTATTTTTAAATATATAAAAAAAATGTCTCCAATCCAATTCGATTTAAAATATTTCATACAATTATTTAATATTTTTTGTTCTAATTTTTTTAACTAAAACATATTAATCCTATTACAAATCTTAATATGTTTGTTTTTTAATTAATTATTATTATTTTTTTAAAACAGTCATTCAAATATTCTTTTAAATTATATATGACTATTCCTATAATAAGGGGAACGCCATTACCTTTGGCAGACTCCATTTTTTCCTTTTAACTGGAACTCTTCTAAATGATCTGTTGCTGCAATATGTGCTGATGCTTTCTAGTTTCAACCGGCCGGGCTTAACCGGCACACTCTAAGCACTGACTGCTTAGGTGGCCGGGCCCACTAGCCTGACATTTCCGTATCTATCGGCCTTTTCCGTTCCGGTTATCTTTGTATCTCCGTTTACACTTAAAATTGTTTTTTTCTCTATTCCCACATTCGACGGGAACAAATATGCTAGGATCTTTCCATATAAAAATTCCGCTGGACGGAAGATATTTTACAGCATGTTAAAACAAAACTCTGCGCTTATTGATAGGTGAATTAGGTAAAAGGGTAGTTTAATAATTAGGGTGTTTAAATAATTAATATATAATAAAAGTGTTTAAAAATATAAAATTTAAAATGTTTAATAATAAATATATAAAACAAGTTTAATAAATAAAAAAATATTTAAGAATAAATATATAATAGAAATTTTTTTAATAAATTTTATTTAATAAATTATTTTTGAATTAATTTATACTTTTAATTTTTTTATATATATTTTTGTTATATTTGAGTGTTTTTAATGATTTCTATATGATAATATATGTTTTTTATGATAATATATTTATATAATAATATTATCTTATTTTTGAAATAATATAAATATACTAATTAAAATTGTTGATACAATAATATATTATTTTTCATTTAGTATAATAATTCACTTTTTAACAAATGAGAGCTCAAGTATTTTTTCTATTTGAATTTTTTTTATCTATTATCAATGTATACATGCAATTATATAATAAAACATATTTCAAAATTCAATTCTCTTCAATCTAATTGGTAGACAAATTTACCCATTTTTTTGCCACTTCTTCCTTAATAAATTTACCCATTTTTTTGCCACTTCTTCCTTAATCTTTGCACATCAATAAATGCAAAAATTATGACAAAATTAAAATTCGAAATTGTTAATTATTCTATATAAATTTTAAGGTTTTTCTGCCACAAAGACTATAATAAAAAAATATTTAGCTAATTTTTAAGAATTTTTTTAACTCTTCAAAATTATTTTACTTGTTATATTTTCAATTCTATTCATTTATTTATAATAAATTCAAACATATAAAATAATCTAATAACAAATTCAAATAAATAATTAAAATCAAAATTTATGTCCATGTTTTTATATAGTAAAAAAATAGTTTACTCTTAAGTGAATAAATAACTATATGTTGTTCTCCCATTTATTCACTTTTATATACATAGATATTAATATTTAATATTTAAATACATCTATCTAACTTATGCCACCTTTAAAATGACATCTTGGCATCTAATAAATGTATAATAAATATAAATTTGATACACAATTTATTTCATTTATGAAAGTAAAAATAAAATTTATAAGTTGGTAGCTAATATGGTTGTTGAAATAAAATTTATAGTTATACTACTCTAGAAATATTAATAACTAATTTTCATTAAATGCATCTACCTATCTTTAGTCATTAGAAGTAAAATTTATATCCATATTTTTATAAAGTAAGAAAATAGTTTACTATTAAGTGAATAAATAACTATATGTTATTTTTCCATTTATTGACTTGTCTATACATAGATATTAATATTTAATATTTATTTCATTTATAAAAGTAGAAATAATGACCTAATTAATATAAGCACCTCCAAATTGATATATTGATATATTTTAGATAGATATATACTAAATACAAAATAAATAAACAATTTATCTTCATTTAAAATTAATAAATAGTATAATCTATTTATGTCTTTTTAGATAGATATTTAAGATATGTAAGATATCTATATAAAATTTAAAGTAAATAAATAAATAAATAATTATTTAAAATAATAAAATACAAATAAAACGTATGATCTATTTTTTTACTATATTTATTGCTTCCATACTTTAACATAGATTTATCTAAGATATCTACTTTTCTTTAGAAAAAATGCACTTTAACATTGCAAAAGATAAATATTTAATTTACTTTAGAAGTAATAGAATATTCTTTACCATGTTGAATATTGTAACAATTTTAATACTATTCAAAACATTTACACCCAGTATCCCAAAATGTACTTTAAGAAAAAAAATGTCAAACATTCCATACATATCCATATGTTGTACAAAATAGATATTGAATGCAAGGAGAAGACTCAACAATTTGATGTTGCAGCAAACTCTTTACCCTTGGAGAAAGTAATCAACACCTAAACACTCTCCAAGCCTTTATATATAAGATTATTCACCCTAGCATTTTATTCATAGAATTTTGGCTCTAGGAAAACTACCAACTGGTATTTAAAACCATTGATGGGTCCAACTGACACATGTTTATTGCTCAACATGCAAACAAAAGTTACACATGAAATGTACTCATCTTGCAAATCCAAATGTCAAACTTTGCAGGAGAAGCTCAACATTCACTCTAGCTTCTCCAAGATGGACTCATCCTTTTCAATACTCTTAAATTCAATAATTTTTTAGCTCTGAAGGGGACCATCTACAAACAACATTAGAATGTTACCATGTTTAACTAGTGTGCCAACATTACAATAATATTCCAACATTATAACTAATACTTGTAAAATGTACAACACACTTAGTCCTAATATTACTGAGAATGGAATTCCTCAACCCAGAAAATATGTTGGTACAACCTATAAAATATGCTGGTACAATTTAATAATAAAAATACTGAGATCTAATGGACATGATAAGCCTTACAACTCCAACTTAGGGTAATTGGCCTAAGAACTTATAGATGTTGTACTTAGTAACTTTTATATCTTTAGTGTCTTTTAGGGGACATGTATTTAATCCGATGTGATAAAATCCTTGTAATTGCTTTACCCTAGTTGGCTTTGGTTATTTGATTTTTTAGTCCATAAATTAGACCATGATATAATTTAGCATGCAATGGTACAATATCAACATTGTGGATCTTGGTGAGCTTTGACTGGACACAACTCAAAATTGTTTTCCAATTGGCTTGTGTGTTAAGCTAGAACTAGAGTTGAGGGTCCTTGTTTGGAACTCTAGCTCTCTATACCCTTGTTCCCCTCCTCCATTGAAATTTATTTGTTGAATATCTAAGCTATTCCTATTTGTTTTTTTGTGTTGAGCATGGGGCTATATTGTTGCTTCATTTGTACTTACTTATGTTCTATATCCATTAGTTATTTGAATCCTAAAATCAAGATTGTAAAGTGCTTGTGCCCTACCGTTGGGTCTAATTCTATCAGAGGCTTTGTCACCAAGTAGATGCGCCTTCCACCAAGTAGGTACTTATCATTTGTGGCATTTCTAAAATTTATCAAACACAACTAGTTTAAACATAACAATTCTATTACTATTTGGACAAACTATTTCTATAGTCGACATTAATAATTGTAGACAAATTTATAATATTCAAATTTAATATCATATAGTCCATGTTAATAATTGTAGACAAATTTAAAATATTCAAATTTAATATCATTTTCTTTCTCTTTTCTTAATGCATAAAAATATATTTCAATTTTATTAAATTAAAAATATTAAACAAATTACACAACTAAATATTTAAAAGATTAAAACTATTTAAGAATATTTAATTTTTAATTTACTTAGTAGTTATTTTATATGTCATGGTCATATATAAAAATTGAAATACAATTAAATGTTTTAAAAAATTAAAACTATCTAAGAATTATTTAAGTTTTTTTCTTTTAACATTAAAATCTTCAAAGTAAATGATTTTTTTATAAAATAACTCTCCAGTAAATAAACATAAATTAATGTCAAATGTTCAAACATACAATTGATCACCTATCTTATGATTTTTCATGGATAAATTAATTCGTTTAATTAACCAAAAAAATGGTAAGGTGAATTTATTAGTAATGATAATATTAAATTCATCAAATATTCTACAATTTCATGTGTTTCTTAATATCTATCCTTTTTATTTGTTTGATTAATATAATAGAAAAAGCTTCTCCAATTAACACTTTGGATTCCATAATCTTATAGAATGATAAGTTTGAATTATTTCACCTGTGATTTGTCCCATGATTGCTAACAAATCAAACATGATAAAGGATGATGTAAAAGATATCTAATAGCATACATATAGTCAAATCTCTTAGCTGCCTCTATTGAACTAGATATATTGGCATTATCACAAACCTTATTATGGCTCAAAATTTTAATACTAAAATTAAATAGAATTCTCCCTCAAAGTGCACACTCATTAGCATAATTATTAAGAACATCAATCTATATGTTTCTAACTCAATATTTTGAAGACTGATGGATGCTTCTTGGAAAGGAACATATTTTTCAACCATATTTTCAAAAAGTGATATTTTTCTCATTAAATTTATCAAGGTCAATATTTTTTTCCTTTCAATCTTAAGAATTAATAAGGATTTATTTTTTGAGAAAATATTCAAACCTTTCATCTTCTTCGTAAATTCTTCCAAAATCCACTCTTTCACTTTCTTGGAACTTTGAATTTTCTTCTTCCTCATGCTCAACTATCATAATTTTCTTCTTGAAACTCATAGCTCTTTTTCTATACTCCTCCATGATTTGTTTATTATCCCTTTCTTGCAGATCTAGGATTGTTCTTCTTTCTTTTGTTCATGCTCCACAATTTTTGCTAATTTTGAATCTAGTATACCCATAATTTTTGGGTTCCATGATCTATTTTTCTAGCTCTTTAGCAAATTTCTCTAACTCTTCTTTTGGAATTATCTCATTTTCTCTTTGATATTTTTGGCTTAACTCTTGAGGTTCATTACAAAAAAAGAAAAATTTATTTCTTCTTAAATTATTTTTAGTATTTGCATTCATATTCTTTGTAATAATTGGCGATGTGGCCCTCTAATGGATGCATGATGTCCCTTCTTATGTGATTCTTCCTTTGAGTTGTTCAAATATGATGTTTTGGAAATTATTTATATGGTAGTACTAGTTGTGTCTCTTTCATTTTTGTATTTGTCTAGCCTTTATTTTTATCCATTTCAAGTAGTTTGGGAAAGAAAATTCTATATATTTTTGAAATGACAAAGTCGTCTTCAAATATTTTGATAGATTCTAGTAACTTACAAACCTTAAATTAATTTCTCCTACTGATGATCTCAATGTAATTCCTTGAAATGTAGAAAGATAATCTCTCTTTGAATCCCTCTAGGTATAATTTCATATATATTGAAGCTAGAAGCAAGATATGGTAACTCCATGATTTATAAGATGACAAGATCACAACTTTGATACCCTTGAAATAACCCTAATGATTATTTTATGTAAAAAAATAAATTTAAATATTTTAATTATAACTTGTAAAAACCCATATTTCTTTACAACTTATACATCAACATTCATAACCCAAATAAATAATTGTGTTAGTGAAGAAAGATAAAATTTAGATTTCATTTACTATTTCAATGAATTATAAGATTACATCAAAATACTTTGTAATAATAGTAGGGATAATAGTTACAATAATAACAAAAAAATTGTAACTACATTATTGGAATCTGCAATAACTACAAATTATACAAACTTGATGTTGCTATGATTTATGAAGAGGAAAATTCTTTAATGGCCTTAGAATGAGATCATTCTATAGGTCCAAAGGAGTTTCATCCTCTAATCCTCAAAACCAAAGGGTTTTCATCTTATGATGATCTCTAGTAAATCTAAGGGTTTTTATCCTCAAATTTGGTTGCTTGAGCACATGTTTAGAATAATTTTGCAAGTATTTTTTATGTGTAAATAATGAATAATAATCTTTGATTGGATGTGTTCACTCTTGATATCCTTCGAATTAATAATTGGTATGCAATTTTTCCAAAATAACATCTAAGATTACTTAGGGAACAAGGTAGTAGAGGATGCAATCACAACTTAATGAAAGTATGGCTCTATTCCACCTCATCACCTTGTTATTTAATTTATTTTTTTTTATATAGGGAAATCCCTCATGCAATAGTTTCAACATTAAAATTTTTCATTAATGGCACTCTAGGTTGTGCAACAAAGAATATGAGAGTAAATAGTGTGAAAATGTGAAAATATTAAATGTTTTAGGTTGGGCCAAACTATGAGGAATTTGAAGATGGTGCATAACTTTTTTTCCATGAGGGATAAATTCTAATTCTTTCGAATTTAGGTGTAATTTTTTTGTAAATATCAAAATTCATTTTTATTTTTTTTCGTTGGATAAATGACTTAAATATCTGGTGCACTCATTTTTTTATTTTTTATTTTTTTATTTTTTATTTTTGATAATCTTCTATTTTTCCACATGTGCAGAACAAAGACCTTCATTTTCTCGATGAAAATGAGACATAGTGCGACCGTATAACGCATAATTTTTTTTGTATATATCAAAATTCATTTTTATTTTTTTGTTGGATAAAGGGACTTCAATATCTAGTGGACTCATATTTTTTATTTTTTATTTTGATAATCTTCTATTTTTCCACATGGCAGAACAAAGACCTTCATTTTCAATGATTTGCCTATGTTTACAAGGACTACTTGATTCCAGTTGGGTTTGTGAATATTTCTTCATTTTCATCCTCAACCCAAGCTCGGAAGTGCCAAAATTTAGGTTTTTTTGTGTCATAGGGGGGATGAGGGATAAGGGGGGGTTTGTATGAACCCCTAGCAGATCGAGCGAACCTCTAGGGGTTCATTCAAACCCTGGTTCGAGCGAACTCATTCAAAAGGGTTCGCTCGAACCCCTTTGCTATAATTTTTTTTTTTGGCAGTCAAAATTCAAAGGGGTTTTGTCGAACCCTGGTTCAAACGAACTCCTAATGGGTTCAGTCAAACTAGTTGGTTTGTATGAACCCCCAAAATCACTATTTTTGCTTTGGGGTCATTTTTAGTGAGTTTTCCTTCCTCACTTGAATTGTAAACCACTATTGTGGCTTCACTCTTGAGTTAGGTAAAGGTTGAAGATCCAATATTGAAAGGTAATTTGATGTAAGTGTTGGGGAGTTGGGGTATAGGCTAAAGACATATTTGTAAGGAATAAGACAAAAAATATGATAAAACTAAGTAAAAGTGGGGGGATTGAAGGAAAGGGATGTTGGGAAGGAGAACTTAAAAAATAGTGAGGGACAAAGGAAACAAATAAACTTAGAAGGAAATTCATGTTGTAGCGGGAAAGTTTGATATCTCAATAGAAATAAAGGAAATAATGAAGTTATGTAGAAAGGCATGCTAGGATGGGAAAGTTCATTGTTTTTATGGGGATATACAGAAAGGGCAGAGTTTGGGTAAATGACATCATAAGATGAAAATATATGAAACTTTAAAATCTTGCACACTTAGAAAATTGAACACACCTACGCCCTTAGAAAATGTTGAACCTAATGAGCATATGGGAGACGAATTATAATATTTTGAAAGTTGTTTATATTTTTATGCTATTGTTATATATTTAAGAATTATTTTCTCACAAATCATTTTAATTAGTGTTATTGAAATTAAAAGTACTAGCAAATATTGATTGTTTTATTTTATTTTCTTGAGAGTTCTTTATAAGAGATTTGAAATTGAAAAAATAACTATAAATAGAAATAACTAATGACTATATAAAATAAAAAATTCTTGAATAGTTATAAAGTAAAAATATAAATAAAAAAGAAAATATCAAATACTAAATGAAAAAATTGTATATTATTGTATAGCAATTTTTAGTATATTTATATTATTTTAAAAATAGGATAATAATATTTATATTAATATGTTATCATAAGAAACATATGTTATCATGAAGAAATCACTAAAAAAAATTCAAATATAACAAAAATATATTTTAAAAAATTAAAAATATAAAATAATTTATTATATAAAATATATTTCAAAATTTTCCATTATATATTTATTCTTAACTATTTTTTTATTTATAAAACTTAGTTTTTATATATTTATTTTTTTATTTATAAAACTTAGTTTCATATATTTATTACTAGCAATTGCACCTTGGTGTGCAATGGGTACATTGAAGAGGTGTGGGAGCTAAATTTTGAAAAACAAAGATCTATTTTTTTTACAAATTTTCTTTCTCTTTTGACTTTTTTTTCTCATATAATTATACAATTTATATAAATTTTCTCTCTTGAAGTTTCATATAAGTATATTAATATTATACAAAATATATATTTTATCTTTTGCATTATATTTATATGTTTATATCGTTTGTATTAAATAAAAAATTATATTAAACAATAATTTTTTTATTAATTTATATTTAATAGTTGTTATTATAAAATACAATATTAAATACAATTATAAATATAGTTACATCATATATAATGTAATTTGCATTATATATAATATATAATATAATTTTCATTATATATAATATATTTTTTGGTAGGTAAATATATACAATATATTAATTATAACACAAATTATATAATATTTATTGATATTAAATAGTGTATTATATTTATATGTTAATTTTATGTATATTATACTAAAATATTTTATTTTTTTGTTATAATGATTTTATAATTGTATTAAATATTTATTTATTATAAAATATAATTTCTATATAATATATTATAAAAAATTATAATTAATTATTAATTATATGTATAATATATTGTATATTATGTATATATAATCATTTTTATCATTAAATATAATATATAATTTAATAAATTTATATATTAGTATTTTAGAAATGAATTTTATAGTTAATGTAATATATACTAATAATACAATTTAAAGTATATCAAATATTAAAATTGGAAAAAAGACATTTTATATAGGTTTTTTTTTAAATAAATTTGCTAAATTATATTGAATCTTCTAATGGGTTGTGAGGGCGCTTGGTGGGTAGGTGGCATTCTACAAAGAGTTCACGTGTCTTGTCTCTACTACCACATTTAGCATACATGCATAATAAGGAGCTCAAGAATCTAGTAGCTCTAAAACACCAATAGTTTTGGATTTAATTTTTGTTTATTGTGAATAGATTGAAGCAACAGCCATGGAGAGATTATCCTTTAAACTTTTCCCTTTTTTCTCATCCTCATTGTGGACTGCATGAGACAATTGATGCAAAATTTTGAGGTAAGTTGTTTACCATGGTTTCAGGGAGGTTTTTTTTATGAATCTGTACACAACCAAATAATTTCTAATTGTGTTTCATTTCATTCCAAAACAATTGTGTTGTCATGTGCTAAATGAAGATGGTATGACCCCTACTATTTCACTATATGTGAAGATAGCTCTACTAATGATTGCTTTTACAGCATCAGCATTAGCTGGTATCCATTCGATACTGGTGGGTGTTGGAAATGGCTTTGGACTAGTTTTCGCTCGGCAATCTCAGCCTCACCAAATAACTTGGTTGGGAAAAATCAAGATTCTTAATAACAGTGTCCACTTCAACTTCAGTGAAAGGATTCTTCGATTGTTGAACTCTATCTCAGGTTCACCATTATGGCTGATGAAAAACCTTCCGGCCACTGGATAAAATAGTACTAGTGTCTCAGAGAGTGTCTTTTAAGCTTCCAAATTTTGCAGGCGCGTCCACCAGTGCAGTTGCAACTGCAATATCTGATAAAATTCCTCTATTCTTTATGCTTTGATGGACCATACCCTATTCCAATGCTCCTATTTCGGTATAGGCAGGGAGAATACTAGCAAAAGTTGTGGAGTCTGACTTTACACTTACCAATTGCATTTTCTTAAAATTTTCTAAAACTTAAAAAAAAAAATCATTTTGTACATATCCTGCAATCATTGCATTCCATGAGATAACCTCTCTTTGAGGCATTCTATCAAAAAGTTCGCTCACCTTTTCTATGCTTCCACATTTTGCATACATGTCTACTAGAGCATTTCCAACATATTATTGGGCTTATTATGTTTTGGAAAACAACTTGTCGGTGGTAATACCATGTTTATTGCAATATCATGCTGGGAAAAAATAACTCAGGTATTTTCAAGTGAGATAACAAAAAAAATACAATTTTTTTGTGTTTCATCTAGAGCATTGATGGTGCTACATTACTGTTGATTTTACCAAATTTTACCATTGAGAAGATGTGAGTAATCATGCATGTGTACTAGGGCAGTTACAACTATAATATCCAATGAAATTACTCTATCCTTTATGCTTCTATGGATGTTCTTTCTGTTTCAAAGGTCCCATTTTGGCATGGGCAGGGAGGATGCTAGCAAAGATTGCGGAATTCAATTTTAAACCTGATAATTGCATTTGCTTGCAAATTTCTAAATCCTTTTCAACAAATCCATTTTGTGCTTATCCTGCGATCATTGCAGTCTATGAGACAACATCCTTTTGAGGCATCTTGTCAAACACAAGGTAGTTACAACTACAACATCTGACAAAATTCCTCTATCATTTATGGTTTGATGGATTTCCATACCCTATTCCTATGCTTTGATGGATATCTGTACCCTGTTCCAAAGATCTCATTTTGGGACAGGCAGGGAGAATTTTTCGCTCTCCTCTGTCTGGCTTCATTCCCTACAACTGGAGGAGAAACAAGAGCAAACCAAATGTGCTTCCTCCGTTGAATGTCCCTTCGGATCCTCAGCGGTTTACCAGAACATATTTTGTAGGAGAAATATTGCAAAATGTTTAGTCATTGGCGGGGTTTCAACCTAAAAATGTAGGCAAAGGAAGATATGAGAATCTTGGCTGGGATCTGTAGCTCAAAAAGGTCTAGTAATGTCTATTTGAGAGCAACAGTATAGTAAGCCTTCCTACTGCTGCCCAAGATAAATATCGACAATATGTGCTCGGTGAGTGGAAGAAACAATGAAGAGGGAAGAAAAACCAATGAATTAATGAAATCTGACAATTGCGTGAAAAACTAAAAATTACCATATAAAAAAATTAGGGAGAAAAAGACCGGCAGGAAAATTAACGTCCATGATCACTTCAATCGCATACACGGTTTATTGAGAGTAATGGACCATTTATCTAAGATTTTAGGTTGGTCATCTTCACATTGGATACACCTTCTACGTAAAATATTTTGTAGGAGAAATATTATGAAACGGTCAGTCATTAGCGGGCATTAAACAAATAGAAAGGAAGACTGTAGATTTGAGGGTTTCAACCTGAAAATGTAGGAAAAGGAAGATATGAGAATCTTGGCTGGGATTTGTAGCTCAAAAATGTCTGGTAATGTACATTTGAGAGAAATAGTATAGTAAGCCTTCCTACTGCTGCCCAAGATAAATTTCGGCAATATGTGCTCAGTAAGTGGAAGAAACAGTGAAGAGGGAAGAAAAACCAATGAATTAATAAAATCTGACGGCTGAGTGAAAAACTAAAAATTGTTGTATAAAAAAATCAGGGGGAAAAAGACGTGCACGGTTTATTGAGAGTAATGGACCGTTGATCTAAGATTAATGTTTTTAATTGATTATTTAAAATTTTACATTATTTAAACACTTTAATTATATATTAATTATTTAAACATTTATATTATTTCACACCATAGTTATTAAATTTCCTTTACACGTAATTCATCTCCTATGAATCCATGGAGAGCTTCATTTTAAAATGCTTGAGAATTTCTCAAGTTTAGCAGAGTATTTATAGGGAAAGATCGGAGCATGTTTATTCCCTTATGGAATGTGGGAATAAACAAAATAACTTTAAGTGAAAACGGAAATACAGAGTTTACCGAAAAGGAATCCTTTAAAAAGCAGATGGGATACGGAAATGTTAGTGAGTGGGCCCAGCCACCTAAGCAGTCAAGACTTAGAGTGTGTCGGTTAAGCCGACCCGTTTCAACTTATGACCTCTTTTCCTAGAGCACCACCTTCATACCCCAAAATAAATATAATATTATTTATTTCAACATCTTCTTAATTGAGTGTAGTTGATTTTATTTTTACCAAGTATTTAAGATTGTAACTAAAGTCGGGATGAAAATTGGACAACAAAACTGGGCATGTGGAACCTCCGAAAACAATGGCAGTAGAGGTAACATCATGAAGGAGACAAAGGATGTAGAGAAAAATCTTGCTCCCAAGCCACCAAACGGTCACCTAGGTCACCATATTGGATTAAAAAAAAAAAAGTGTAAAATTACAACAAATTATCAAAAGGAAATGAATGTTAATTTGTTTTGGAAGTTACAAGAGGTTATGATGTGTTACTGTAGGAGGAATGGCATAGATGTGGGTGTTTTTGGAGCATGTGGAACTATGAGCTATGCGACAATTTATCAGCTTGGGAGGCAGCTTCAATTCATATCCCTGTTGAAAATTATTTCTTCCTCCTTTATGCAGCAAATAACTTATCTAAAACAACTAATACTTAATAATGTGCAGTTGTGAATATTTTATCATATCAGTCCTCAAGAAAACCATATCAATTAAATATCTATATCCAAGAATTATTTTAATCATATCATTCCCTCCAAAAGTGTGCTTTATCCCTGTTAACCAAAAATTGCATAGAAAATTTTGTAACCAAGTGGTTTGTCCCAGACTTACACAGGTATGTTGGAATAAAAATAGCTTCATAAAAAAGTGGTAAAGTGTCCCCGCATGCTAAGTATAGCAATGGGAAGGTCCATATTTTGAGACCTTTGTGGTACATGGGAAATTGCAAGTTATGCACACCTTGCATCCCTACATCTTGGGGGTAGAAAATAGTTGGTTTACTATTAAATGGTAAACATCCAAAATAATTCATTTTGAAACCAAAATCAAGGTAGTTGTACACGAAAGTGTCAACATCTAAGGTCAAAAAAGATTGCAGAAGAAAGAAATGAAAGCAAATGCTAAAGAGACTTATAAATAGATGAAATATGGATACAAACCATACCACACAAAAAAGTACTTGCTAAAGAAGACGTTTCATCTCTGGATGGATCTCCTATAAAGGAGTTAGTTGTCCAGATAATTATGCAATTAATTAATTGATTCCTCTAGAGACTTCTAGAATCCAGTTAGTTAGGGTTGTTAGAGTCTATTTAATCTTATCCATTGATTGAGATTAAATCATGGCCATTGGTTTTCCAATGAGAAAAGTATAAAAGGGGACCAATGGGAATTTGGCGAACATACACTTGAGAAAGACTTGTAGTGATAGCAAGTAGATTTGTAGTGAGAACAAATAGTCTTGCAGTGATAGTGTTGGGGATAGTAGCAATGGAATTTCAACAGGAGAAATTGAGGGAAGAATTTCCAGAAAGGAATATTGCCAGAGCTTTACTAGTAAGAGTCAAGCAGTTTATGTGTCTCTTAATTTTCTAAAGTTTAACAAAATTTTGCATTTGCAATACTCGTTTTCCCTTCAGCGTTTTTCCAGTGACAATTTGTCCAAAAATATTGTGTTAATTATTGTACATGTTTTCTTCTCTATTCCTGTGAGTTTATTTATGAAGTTGCAATTGTGTTATTTTTTAATATTTGGTGAGAATTAATTTTCTGCAGTCAAATAATCTATATTAGATAGGAGATTAATAATCAATAATTGCAATAGAATTTTCACATGGTATCAAAGCTGATTTGAGGGAAAACAAGTCTCAGCATAGGAAGGAAAGATTGAGGGTTTATATAACCTAGTGCTACCTCTTCAAAATTATTATTATTATTATTTTCTTTTGAGATGGCCTCAATAGGTTTAAGAGATCAAAACATATTGGATGGAGCCTCAAATTTTGGTATTTGGAAAGCCAAAATTTCATTATTGCTGGAAGAGAATGGTATCAAGGATATGTGACCAGTGGGGTAGCTGTACCTACAAATACAACACAACACTTAGCACATAAGAAGGAAGATTCTAAGGTGAGGAGATTGATTCTTGATGGTGTAAAGTACCATATTGTTCCACATGTTGCATAGTTAGATACTACGAAGAATATGTGGGATACCATTTTGAATATATACCAGAATGCTACCACTAACTAGAAGTTGATTCTCAGAGAAAAGTTGAGGAATACCCAGATGAACAAGGGAGAAGACATTACAAGTTACCCCACCAGACTCAGACTTGTCAAGGATGAGTTAGCAGCTATTGGAGATAAACCAAATGATGACGAGCTAGTGTGGATAGCCCTAAATGGGTTTACTAAGCAATGGGATGTCTTTGTTCAAGTTATTAATGGAAAAGACACCTTATTGAGTTGGGATCGGTTATGGAGTGACTTCACTTAGGAGGAGCTTAGAATTATCCTTGTGAGTGGAACCAATAGTAAGAGTTAGAAAAGTGAGGCAGAATAGGAAAACGTTGCCCTAGTAGGAAAGGGAAAAGTGAAGAAGGGGTCTAGAAAAGGATCAAATCCAAAAAGTGAGAAGAAGGACTTGTCTAAAGTCAAGTGTTATAACTATCATGAGTTTGCCCACTATGTCAGCAATTTCCCACAAAGGAAGAAAGAAAAGAAGGGCAAGAAGTGGATAGCAGGTTTAGCAAGCGCAAATGAGCTCTCTAGCTGAATGGAGGATGAGTTTGCACTCATAGCTTGTATGGCTAGCTCAACCTCACAAGGTATTTGGTATATAGACAGTGAGGAATCATTTCATGTGATAGGAGTTAGAGAGTACTTCTCCAATTATAAGGAGGAGAACATCATAATCCAGATTTCTATGGGGAACATGTCCAAGCTCAATCCAGTTGGGAAAGGGACTATTCTATTTCAGAGGGAGAATGGCAAGCCAATCCCCATTCATGATGTGTTACATGTGTCAAGCTTGGGTATAAATCTTATTTTTGTTTTTTTTCTTCAAGATAAAGGTTACAATGTACTCTTTAGAGGGGAAAATGTGTTAATCAAGCACAAGGATTGGAAATCACCCATAGTTATTAGAGTTAGGAAATGTTGGATTTATAGGTTGCAATTTGCTACTCATAAGGCACTGATGAGTAGCAGTAATTCTAGAGATCAAGGAGAGCTATGGCTTAGGAGGATGGGCCATATATATCATGGAGCACTTAAATTGCTTCATGAGACAGTGACAGGTGTTCCAGAGGTGAGCACAAAGCATGATGATGTATGTAAGGGATGTGTCTTGGGGAAGTTTGTGCAAGTGGATTTTCCAAGGAGTGACACCAAATCCAAGGGTTTTCTTGATCTAGTACATTTAGATATATGTGGACCAATGTCGAAAAAGTCTCTATGAGGATACAAGTACTTTGTTACTTTTATTAATGATTTCTCTAGGAAGACTTGGATATAGTTCTTGAAGGCTAAGGATGAGGTTTTTAGTCGCTTCTAAGAGTTCAAAGCTCTTGTGGAGAATTTGAAAGGTAGGAAAATAAAGGTTCTTTGATTAGAAAATGGAGGTGAGTATAAAGGGAAAGAGTTTCAGGAGTTCTGTACCAGGGAAGGAATCAAGAGAGAGTGGACTGTTCCTTACAACCCGCAATAGAATGGAGTTTTTGAGAGGAAGAATCGGTCTATATCAGAGGCGGGAAGGGCTCTGTTGTATGACCAGGATATGCCACGCTACTTATGGGCAGAGGAATGTAGTACAACAATATACATACAGAAAAGGGTTCCATAGAAGGTATTGGGTAAGATGACACTAGAGGAGATGTTCTCAGGGAAGAAGCTAGATTTCAACCACTTCAGGATATTTGGAAGTTTGGCATATTCTCAAATTCTAGGGGCTACACATTCCAAGTTAGATCAAACTACAAAGAGAGGGTACTTTGTGGGGTACAATGAAACCTCAAAGGCATATTAGATATTTATTCCAAGGACCAGGAGGATTATAGTTAGGTGTGATGTCAAGTTCATGGAGGACAAGGCATTTAGGAGGTCCAAATATTTTCTAGCAGATGATCAGAGTGAGCAACCAGTAGAAGCTCCAAGCATCATGCAACCAGATGAGGGGTAGCAAAGCTTGAGTACAGTTACTAGTACAAGCACAGGCTCAGGTGTTGAGAGTTCACAGAGTATGGAGTAACAAATGCAACAAATCCAAGAGATGCATCAGAGAGACATGGTGGTTGATACTTCATCCTCTACAGTTGGTAATGGGAACTAATAGACACATAGGGATACTCAGGAGTTTGTGGGAGCTCCTAGGATGAGTAATAGACAATGGAGACAACCAACTAGGTATAATGACTATATGGCATTAGTTAGTTAGTTGGTAGATAGTGATCCTTCCAGCTATCAGGAGGCCACATAGCAACAAGTGTAGGGTATGTGGCTGACAACTTATTTTTTACCCAAAATTGATTAAACAAAAAGGGTTTTTAAACAAAATTCTCAACTTCCCACCAATATAAATTATGCTTTACTTTGAATTGAATAAGTAATTATTATTAATTTTCTATTCAAATTAAGTGACTAAAACTCTAATTGATGACCGGGATTGAAAACATCTATAACTTTTCAAATGGTATCATATTTTTTGAATCCAAAACATGTATCATATCTTATGCTTTGCTATAATATAGAATTAAAAATGAAAAATGAACTTCGAAGTTTGACTCATGTTATGGTACAGATACCGAAGTTTTTTATATTTTGAAAGTTAGTTAAAAAATTCATAATTATTATTTACTTGGAAAAATTATAAAAAAATTATGCATCACATCGTGTCATGAGTCCTCTATTTATATATAAAATCTTATAAAAAAATAATATCATTTATTGTGCTTTTAGGTGGTCGGATGCATATCCTACTTTTATTTTTTCCTAAAATTTAAATACTACTTTATGACCTGAAATTTCAAAAATCTCACCAAATAGATTTTTTTAAACAAACCTAGTAAATTTAGAAATCCAGACTAATTTACAGCAAATTTATTCTTCCATATTTTGAAATAATATAGATAAATTACACCAAATTTTATGTCAAGTTGATCAACAATTAATTTTTCTTCATAATTTTTACACTTAAGAGCCTATTTTTTCCATGATGATCCTACATATACCCATATTCCATAATCTTCCAGGTTAAAAATTTAAGGAATAAGATGGGATTTAGATATACATAATATTCAAAAAAAAAATTGAATTAAGCATTTGGTTCATTTATGCCATCTGTTATGGTTCTACATATGACGATGAATTGAAAAACATGACAAAATATCTGAAGTGGTTGTTGTTGCTAGCATCTTAGATATGTTTAGAATTATAATGAAAAGAGGCCCAGTGAGAGTCTAATAAGTAAATTTTATCTTAAAAAAAATGATATATGAATCCATTTTTTATTTTAAAAGACTGCAATTGAACTCTATATGAACCTCAAATCCATACAAGTTTGATAGGAATCTACAAAATTGCCAAATACTGCTCCATGCTATTCGGCAATTTCAGGTCATTTCACACTCTTACCAATTTCCCAGTTGTTTCTACTAGTGATTAATTGTACATTATTATTTTTTCCAATAGTATTTGTTTGGATACATAAAAATAGGTTACCATGTATTATAGCGATTCCTTATCAAAAGTTGTTTATAGCAAAGAAAATTTTCAAAGGAACAAATGGTAGAAAGATAAGAAAATATTGATGTAGGCATGGAGAAAGTGTATCACAATCTGATTATTTGTATTTTTATTCCATATCATCTAAATAAGGTCATAAAATTTAAACTCAGAATTGCTTTTGTTTGATCTTTACCAAGCAAAGACTGTAGAGGGAAGGAGATTCAGTCCTAGGCATCCGATAAATCTAATTAAGACCTTTGTTGATATGGCATGAAAGCAAAGGAGAAACCATAATAAAAGTGTCTGCTCAGAATTATAGTTTTGATATCAGCTAATAATTGAAGTCCTTTTACATTGCATATGTATTTAAGTTACAATGGAGGCTTACTAGATTTGGCTTCATGAACTTCAATAAAAATTTTGTACTATTTCTTTGAACAAGGATTATTTGCAAACTTCAAGTCTAAGAAAAAGGAAAAACTGGTACAAAACAACCAATCAACAATAGTCCCTAATCCAAATTGACAACAAAGACATTGTGTAAAGGTTCTAAACAAAGGTTCTTCCTTCTATGCACACCACAATCCAACCTTTGTTGCACTCTTCAACAAAACAATTTGATATTTGATTATTTTTCATTTTAAATTTAAGAATTTGCTAAGTTGTTTTTTATAGTTTTTTTTATAAATTTATACCCTTCTTTTAATCATGATATGCAATGTTAAACAAAATCAAAATGATCAAGAAAAATTGGAAGGAAAATTAAAAAAAAATCAAAATGATCAGAGAACAATTGAAAAGATGTGAATTTTTTAAATATTCAACTAAATTATTTATATATATGATGTTTATATTTTTTCTTTTTACTAATTGTTAATATTTTTTTTTTACAAAAATTTAAATATAAACAATAATAATTTATTGTAAAATTAATTAATGATAAAAAATTATATGGTTTATGGTATGATGTGATGATTACGTACAATAATTTATTATTATTTTTATTTTAAATTCTAATTTTATTAGTTTTACTATTTATAAGTTAGAGAATCCAAAGTTGATATGCTCAAATTTGTGTTTTTGAGAACATCTATGATTAAATAGTATTAAAGATATATGTTTTGTTATGTGTATTGTGAAAGTTTCCTTCTAAACATTGTAAAATAAAAATACTATAATATTTACATTTTTAATAATAATATTTAGCTAATAGGCTATATGTGTCAACTTTGCTCAGAATTTTCGTCAGCCTTCCTAATTCTTAAGGCTTCTAGCGAATGGGAAAAAGGTGGTGGATTTTTATAATTTTGTATTTTATGCGCTTGACGTGCGTTTTTAGGACTTTTGTCATCCACTATTGATCAGGAAAAAGGTGGCAGATTTTTTGGCACATGGATAGAGAAGGCCAATAAAATTAAACATTAGTTGCAATCAACATTAAGTGTTGTATGGTTTCCATGTAGTGGTTGATAAGTCCAGTTTATTGCTCAATTTTGATAGAGTTTATTATCCATTTGTTGCAGTTGTCATAAAATTTGATACTTGGATACTGAGATTTTCATGATATTTCCTCAAAACCATAGACATTGAGCATAAGCTTATTTTTGTAACCTTTAAATGACATTGACATGCTATATGAACTATCTATGTTAATTTTACATGTGGATCAATGAATGTTACTGTTATCTACTGAAATTACACCCTATTGAACCTGATGTTCAACACCTCAATGTAACATGGGAAGACCTATAAAGATGTGGGTTTCTTGTAAATAAAGGTCAACATCTGGAGAATGCTGGCTTCCTATGGTGTCACCTAACTACTGATCTTGTAAGGAAAAGGGAGAAGAAGAATGCATAAAAATGAAAATTAAATCCTATGGTGATGTGCCAAATTGACAAGAGTAATGAGACACTCAGGTTACACTTGAATACTGATTATGGATATGGGACTGCACAACAAGTTTTTGTAGATTATGCATAAGTATTTCACAAACAAGTCCTAGTGGTAAGATTCCTAGAAGGAAAGTTAATTTCACATCTAAGATTCATTTACATCTTTTGACACAATTTGTGACCTGCATAATACTACTTTTGCAAAGAAAGGAATGCTAACATGGGACAAATCTATAAGGAAATAGAAATATTTCACAAAGTAGCTTGATCAATCACCTGAAAATGCACAATATTTTACAAGAGCCAGAAGGAAAATTGAGCCATCAATGGTAACCAAGGTAAATTCTATATATCATGGTCCAAATGAGTTACAAAAGTTTTCTAATCTGAGAGAGGACTAGAAAAGTCACAAACTTTAGAAAAGCATAAGAAAAACAACCCCCCCTAAAAAGAGGCAAAAATGACATATATGCAACAAAACTCAAAAGTGTCAGCCTCTGCCCCAGGGTTTACAAAAATGATTCGGTTACAGAGCACGTCGCCCCTTAGATATTTTGGAATAAAGTTAAGACATTCAATGTGCATCCCCATTGTCTATGTCAGTGAAGGATCATTCCAGGAATGGCCTCCAGATCTTTTGGAATACTCCCATTAACTTCTGGCCCCCGCGTCCACCCTTGAACTCCCATTAGAGCTACTTTGAATGCTTCCAAGTGTTATCATAAATGTCAATCTACCTTTTGCTAATAGACCTCACAGCTGTCCCCCAAACTGATGGCTTCTTCTTTCTTTCGGCCTTCTCTCTACTCAAGATCCTTCTGCATGTTGACCTCCTCTGGAAGCAGCATCAGATCTTCCCATTAAAACCCCACATCAGTGTTCATCGAGCTGCTTCATTGCCTTTGATCTCAGGGTGAGTCTGTGTCAATTGTGCTCTGATGATCTTCTTGGCACTGGTCAAAACTATCGTGGCTCACTCATAGCCTCCTTCGATTGGTTGAATAGATGCCCCATGGGACCGCCAGATGGTCAAAGGTTGTTATAATAGAATCACATGTTGGTGAGACACTAATCGTGTCTCCTCGATGCAAGCACACCTCATAGTAGCTATTAACATAACACGCGACGGTCGACAAGACCTCATAGCGAGCGGCCAAAGTCATATCGACATCCACAGCGGTTGCCGAGACAATCACTATCGGCCAGACATCATGGCGAGCCCCTAAGAGTTATTCTGCTATGTTCCTGTTGGCAAGACATTCAAATTTGGCAAGGCATCTTTCAGTCGGTAGGAGCTTATAGCGAATGCTAAGAGTCCTACCGATATCCTTTTCCATGGGCAAGTTGATCGCTATCGGAAAGACTCCCCTCAGTCGACGAGAGATTATATTGAAGCCCCCACCTTTCAGCGAGACTTCCATTATCGGCGAGATATCAAGCTGAGCTCAACTTCCTTCGATGAGACCACCGCTTGTGCACAATAGTCAGCGAGATACCACCAGGTCAGGGAGACTTCTCCCTGAACTCCAAATATTATACTGAAGGCACCCTTCTGTCACCAAGACTTCCCTCATTCGGCCAAACTTTATACCGAAGGAAACCTCTCTCAGCGAGACCACCTTGTGTTGGCAGGACGTCTCCCCAAGCTCCTATTTCTTCAGTGACACCACCGCTTTTGCCGAGACATCATGTCAAACTCAATCCTATATCCAGGAGTCTTACTGTTCAAACTATCCATTTGGAAAGAGCCTAACAGGTCGGCAAGACCTCACATTGAGTGCCAAACATTACACCGAGACATTTAGTTTTGGTTAAACATCACAGTGAGAGCACCAACTTTTGCCGAGACCTCCATCTTTCAGCAAGACTTCTCCCCAATGCTGGCCATTTTGGTGAGACCACCTCAGGTCAGCAAGACTTCACACCAAACATATTCTTCTTTCCTCGAGCTTTGATCATTTCTTTCGATGAGACTCCCATTGGTCGGCAAGACCTTATAGCAAACAACAGCTCTTTTCCTTGATGACAATCTACTTTCGGTAAGACTCCCAATGGTTAGCAAGACCTCTCAGCAAGGTCACAATCTTTTGGCAAGCTCAGACCATTTCGGGGAGACTCACCTTGTCAGTGAGAC
Organism: Sequoia sempervirens; assembly: GCA_007258455.2. Taxonomy (NCBI): domain Eukaryota; kingdom Viridiplantae; phylum Streptophyta; class Pinopsida; order Cupressales; family Cupressaceae; genus Sequoia; species Sequoia sempervirens. The sequence continues at coordinate 2,185 of VDFB02105158.1, read as the reverse complement.
ATTATGCTGAAGGGAATCTCCTTTGGTGAGACTTTACACAGTCAGAGAGACCTCCTGCCAAGCTCAACTCCTTTCGGTGAGACCAGCTTTGGTCGGTGAAACATTACACCGATTGAGCCTTCTACCAGCAAATGCAACCTCCTTCAGTGAGACTTTGACCATTTGACCAAACCTCACAGCGAATGTAAATCTTTCTCCCTACTGACGGCCTTGTAAACAACTATCAACAAGACATCCCAAGCGGAGAGATATAAAACTTCACAGCGACCAAGATGTCTTGGTGACCATGAGGATTTCAAATGGGTATGACACAATGCTGTTCAACAAGACATTCAACTGGTCTCAACGACTTTCTTCTTTGAGGGGGTTTTATACCAGATCCGACCAAGGCATACTTTCCAACAGACCTCCTTCTAAAATAGCATCATATGTATGATCTAACCCTTGATCCAAATGTCCCCATTTGACCTTCATGAACACCTGAAAACATAGATTTCCCTGCCTGATTAAGCCCGTGGGTGAAAATCTGGTAACAGTTACTTTAAGATAGTTATAGATATGCAATTGTTGTGCGTACTAATGTTGTCATGCAGATATAATTATAACCTACAAAATTAAGGAAGATTTTTCCAACTAGTCGTTTGCCATAAAGGTTAACAAGGTGATCATTCAAAAGGCTGATGGAGGGAATACTCTCAATGGAGGGAGATTCCTAGTTCAAATCAAAGATTGTAACTACCTTACAAATGGTCATAATAGTTTGTTGAGCCAATATAGGAGCTATTGTTATGCTAGATATGTGTTGAGGAAAACTTTCTCAACTAGATTCCATGCATGCATAACCTTCTTTCCACTTTTTATGCTTTCCCTAAAGTGGCATCCACCTAATCTATTGGAGTTGACTGCCTTGCTAGGTAATTAGTTGGTATTTTTTCCTCCTATAAATAAGACTTGAATGCTACTTCTCAGAAGGTTGATTAATCTGATGTTGTACTTACATTCTTAGTTTTTTGGTAATACAGTTATGTTGCTCTATTGTACTCATAATATGCATCTGAGTTTACATTTTTCTTAAGGGATATTCATCAAAGGGGGCCCACTTGGTGAGAATTCCATCCTTTAGTTTAGTTATTATTTTCTATTCAACAATTAGTTAAAAATATGGCTACTGTCAATTCCTACAGCCACTAGAATTCCATTATGTGACTATTCCTGTAGCCAAAGTAGACAATGTAGTTTCTTGTTTGTTTGCTCAGATTTTCTTTTTTGTCATGCACTTTAGCTTAGTATAGTTGTTGGTTGATGTTCAACACTTAAATTACTTCTTTCCAAGCAATTTACTTTTAGCATTATGTTTTTCTTAGCTGTAGAATGAAGATGGCTACCATGGATTCCTAGTGCACATACTGTGTTGACCCATTTCAAGTATACGTCCCTAGGTTGACAAGTTAAATGCACCTTCATGATGATTGAGATAGCTATTCAAATTAGATTTCCAATATTTGAATCACAACTTTAAGGGCTTAGTTGTTAAATTATTGTAGGAGGCCAACAATGGCAATGGTTGTAATAACACCTATCGTTTAGAACCTCAGGAAACATAGTGAATGTCTGCGCAATTTTTGATAAGGCATTGTTGGGTGTCATTCTGTAACTTTTCCTGCTATCAGAGCTATGAGCGAGAAGGGAAAGCTTCTATGAAGGTGCAAGTTCAATCAACTATTGTTGAGCTTCTATGAAAGGTGGTTGGAGGTTATTTTGTATTTTTTGCATGGGGTGATGGTTGCAAAAGCAATACAAAAGTGTCGACTATGATAATTTTTTGCCCATTTTTTGCAGGTATTCCAGAAACATGGCAACAAAGAAAAAGCAAGTCGGAAGAGCTACATATTGAAAAAAACCTTTGCAGAGTATTTCAAAAATAGTTTATGTTATTTTCCATAGGGCATTGTTGATTGTTGTTTTGTTGCTTAGGCTATATTGCTTGATTTACGGTATTGGTGTATTCACGATGGTTGCAAGGAAGTATTGTTTATTTTTGCATTGGTCTCTCACTATGAATTCTTCTATTTTGTGGGTTTTTCATCTGGGTCAATGTTGAAACCAATATTGTTTCATTTATGGTTTGCATTTTGTGGCGATGGTTTTGCATGGGTTTGTTACTGTGATTTTTTTGTTTTATGGG
>VDFB02105157.1:0-30555 GCA_007258455.2 Sequoia sempervirens | reverse complement strand
TGGCAAAAAATTCAGAAAAATTAGAGTTAGGCAACTTGACGTAAAAAATTGAATAAGTTATCTATATTATTTCAAAAATATGTAAGAATAGAATCTGTAGAAATTGAATGTAGTTTCTAAACTACTAGGTTTATTTAAAAAAAAATCTATTTGGTGAAAATTTGAAATTTCAATGCAGTAATACTTGAATTTTAGGGAAAAAATAAGTAGGTGTTTGTCTAACCACCCTAATGACAATGAAATGATAATATTTTTTTATAATATTTTAGATATAAGTAGAGGACTCATGTCCCGATGTGATGCATATTTTTTTTGTTGTTTTCCAAATAAATGAGTGAAATTATGAATTTTTTATTACAAATTTTAAAAAGTATAAAATCGTGTAATGCGACCATACTTGGTCAAGAATTTATAGAAATTAATTTTTTTTAATCCTATAATATGTGAAGCATAGAATGTGACATTTTGATTAAAAATGTGATATCATTTGAAAGCTATAGACATTTTTTCAATCAACCTATCAATTAGGACTTTAGTCATAATTCAAATAGAAAATGAATAATATTTATTTATTAAATTCAAAGTAAGAATATTTTTATATTGGTGGAAATAGAGAATCTCCTTTAAAAATTAGCACTAGGTTTTGTAATTTTGGGTAAAGTCATCAGCCACATACCCTACACATACCAATCATGTATCACCACTTTATGGCCCATCATGATCCTGCACATACCCAAGTAATATCTAAGAAAATAGTTACATCTTATCTTTGAATATTTTTTCTAGTTTAAGAATAAATTTATTTATATTCTAAGGGGATAGATAAAAAATACCATGAATCTTACTAGCTCCTAGAGCTTGAATAATTAGAGTGACACTAGGATTGATAGATTTGAATTAATAGATAAATATTATCCCTACATATGGCTAAATTACCATGGTAATCCTTTCCCAAGTCTTTTAGAAGTGTTTTATAAAGTTAAAAAGGGACTCAACATGGAATTTCTTGATTTGCTAGAATTTAAAATATAATTTCTTTTTTTTAGAAATATTCACATAAGATCCTCCTAAGACAATACCAACATTGGATTCTTATGTTCTCAAATTTTTCATAGAATAAATATCTAGCCTTGCTTCTAAATGAGGTAATGAAATTTTTAAGAGTCACACCCTATCAATGCCATGCTACAATATACACAATTATATATATTTGATATGATCTTTTAGAGTGATAGAGTATTTTTTATTAAAAATGGAAATTCCTTCATAATAGTGATAAGTAACTCATCCCATATAGTGAGTCTAAGATGGTAAGAATTTTACTATTGAATAAAGGATTCATTCATATATAAATCAATATCTAGATGCTAGGAACAATGGAAACCATCAGTGTTGGAACTTGAGGAGGTGCTTTTCTTGGGATTATCCTAATGGAGAAAGTTATACTAGTTTGAATCTTCCTAGGAATATTTTGTCACCTAAGACCTAGTAAGGATTTATATCATACAAGGTTCCACAAAACCAACAAGAGACTTAGAGGAATGAAGCATATTGAAAGGAAAATATATATCTCAATATTCAATAGGACCAATGAGATTAACAAATGAAATTATAAAAAATAAAAAAATAAAAAAAATTAAGTGTTAAAACCAATGGGAAGACTATGTTGATTCCCACTAGGAATGATAAAAAGTAATTATTGGTGGTGGATTTTGAATTTTTATATATACTAGGGGAAAAGATATCATAAATTTAATACAAAAAGGTATTCTTATTCTAATATATGATAAAGAGTAGGAAACTACTTTAGTGGCTAATTTAGCCTAATATACTAGCAAAAGGAAAAAGGCATAGGAGGATAAGGGTTAAGAAAAGGATACAGTGTTAGATAAGTCAAATGGGTGGGAAAATCTGTACCAAAGGATGGCAACCAATCAAATTTTTATATAATGAAAAAATAACTATCCTAAATATTAATATAAATAGACCTATGGTGGGGCTACATCAACTTATGTTATGTGAATGTACTTGTATAAAAAAATAACATTGATTGATATATATGGATAGTGGAAATTCATATACATGTAAATAATTGAATTTACTCTATAGGCATACGTAGACAAGTACACATTAATTCATAGTATAAAACCAACATGCATTCTCCAAGATAAGGCAAAAAGAATATAAGACCTAAAACACACTACCATCCATCACAATCTTATAAATCATGACCAATAAACTCTTTAGCATATGAACATATTTAATTTTAAATATTAGAAAGTTGAAACATGTTTACATGATAGCATAAACCATATTTATACAACCATAAGGAGACCTATAAAAATTTTAATTGATGAAGCCTAGAAGAAATTATAAAGACTAAAGAGTGAGAAGAGAGGGATCAAATCTAAAAAATTTAAAACAATTTATGTGGTAATATTACACCTATTTGACAGATAAGACAAGGCATGTGTGAGTAGTTGTAAAATTTATCCATGAATAATCAAATTCATGATGACCTTGTATGCATGCATATGCCACCTTTTATCTTTAAAATTAGAGGTTCTATAGAATACATTGAGAATAAATCTTTGTTGACAATTATAACTTAGAATTGCACTCTTGTTGAACTTGTTGTTTAGCATTCTAGTGAAACATGGGATTTATCTCAATGTGTGGGATCTTGCAAATGAAATCAAACCTCTAGAGAAGGTCAATTTTATCTAATCTAGATGCAATAGTGTTGGTCCAATCCAACAATGAATAATCCTACAAATAATCCTATTCTACTAATTCTCTAGGGAAAAAGGTAAGAAGGAATGAATAAAAGGGAAAGGGTGGTGATGTACCTAGATTAAGCATGATTCTTTCTACCTAGCAAAACATAGAGAAAAGAAGAAAATGCTAGAATAACTTGCATATTCCTCTATTAAACTGACTCCTAGAGGCATATATGAAGGTTAGGATTTGACAAGCATTATGAGGGAAAGAGTTGATCCATAGTTAACACCTACAAATGAAGTTAACACAACATATAACATGGAAGAATAGTAAAACATTCATCTATCCATAGAGGTAGATAGTTTGCATAGAGTGAAATAAGCAAGAAGAGGAAAAAATATGGAGATTTTATTAGTTTAGAGGCATGGAGCCTATTTATAATAGAAAAGCTATAAAATTGAAAGCATCTATAAGAAACGAAAGAAATAAAACATTTTAAAAAGGAGCATGATGTGCTTTTAAACCTCATAAAGGAATTGGAAATATCAAATAAAGTGGTAAGAGAAACAACCCTAGAGCCATCATACACCAATGGCCTACAAACATGTGTACTATGCGATCCAATTGACTACGAAAGAAGAATCTTCTTTATTAGTTTATCTATCAATCAAATCTTCCCATGATGCAACCATAGCTTGTAGAGATGATATATCACAAATATAATGTTTGCAATAGTAAAGAAGCATGGGAACCACTTATTTCCCCTTATGATCTATGGAAAATGCATTAAAATCTATCCAGGCACCATGGGTCAAAGATGGGAGGATAAGAAGTTTGGTGGAATTCATGGCATTGCAGAGGAATTATCATGTTATTCTAATACCTTAATCCTCAACTATACAGACTTAAATTCAAATTTTCTGACTTCATTTTGCTATTGAGGCTTATGGTAGAACTAGGAGCTAGAACCATTGATTCTTGGTCCCATTGAACCCTTTGAATTTGTTTCCCATTATATCTTTTCCACCCCACTTTCTCTTCACCATACTTTTGTGGTTGGTCCCAACACCTTAGGATTCTATTGGGTTTGGGAAGTCACCAAGATCTAGAACCATTGATTTGTATTCTATACAAAACCTTCAATTTCCTTCCTTTTATCGAACCAATTGCTACCTTTGCTTTTCCTGGCCCTACCTCTCTTTATCTATCTCTTTCTACTTTGTAGGAGGCTATGGTTTCATTGAGAACCAAGCATTGTTGGGAATCTTAATTACCCCTTTGAAGGCTTGATACTCAAAACATATGACTTAAGACATTTCAAGGTTGTCAAACATTTTGAAAACACTTATGAGGCTATTTAAGTCCATGGGACTAAAATAGGTCAACATTGACCATTATGAATATCAAGTGGCAACTCATAATCAGTGGCCATTAAGTGTGGTGGAACACATTTTTAACATGAAGGGAGAGATATAATATTAAATTTATATCAATTAACTAATGGGGTAAGACACTTGAGGGAAGGAAGAATAATGTTGATATCACCAAGATGGGATACAAGTTGTTCATGAATATCATTATGTGGTAATGTTATTAGTGTGTCTTACTAAACATTTATCACCATTTTAGTTTCATTAAATTTTGTGTGTGTTTTATCACATATTTATCCATTTCCCTAGCCTATATTGTTTCCTACCCATGTCATTTATCTTTTCTTCATGCTGACTTACTCATTCTCATGTTTCCTAATTATTACTTTAATTTAATAATTAGTCTTCATAGATGATTGACCTTTTTTCCCTGCTTTCCCCCTTTGTTTTCTACTCCTAGTTAAGTTTCCCATGTGAATCCCACATTTACCCTTTCCAAAACATTATTAAAATATTGCACATTTTCCACTTGTGATTCCATGAAAAATGAGCTCGACAGCACTGTCTCTGTTATTACTCCCAACATGATAGACTTATTTTTGAGATATCAATAAATATTGCCTCTGTTATAAAATTTTAAAATACACATTATCTTACATTACTTATTATTAATTAGTAAATAGTTAAAGAAAGCACAAATTATTATTTTCAGGACAAGTAAATCTGAAGAGTGGAATGCAGAGTGGAATGCTTATTAGAAGCTATATATGATTAAAAAAATAAAAATCAATTAATTTATATTTGAGGAAGTAAAGCTAGGTGAAATATAATTATTTATAGGTTAAAAGGAAGTGAAAATGTGTCCGAGATAACAACTAAATGAGATTATGTGCAATCAGTAATACGGGAAAACTAGATTAAGTGACATTAATATTATAACATATCAATATAAAGGGGGATCGTAAGATTGCGGATTCATATTTACTATATAAAGCCTTGTTAAAACAGTGATTACAGTGGGCAGCTAGTGATCAGAACCAGCTTTATTGTAATACTAAGTAGCATATCTAAGATTATGTTAGAACACCATATCAATATAAGTGCTGATCTAACATTGAGGAATCATATTTACTATATAAAGCCTTGTTAAAACTGTGATTACAGTGGGCAGCTAGCGACCAGAACCAGCTTTATTATAATACTAAGTAGCATATCTAAGATTACGTTGCTGTCGGTCGAGTCCCTCATTACCATCCAAGTAGAGCCCGTCAGTTGCCCGGACCACGTCCACCGCCACCGTAACCTCCTCCCGGGCCGCCACCCCCAGGTCCATAGCCTCCACCTGGACCACCACGTCCACCACCGCCACCGTAGCCTCCTCCTGGACCACCACCACCGTAGCCTCCTCCGCCTCCAGGTCCATAGCCACCACCCGGACCACCACGTCCTCCACCGCCACCGTAGCCTCCTCCTGGGCCACCACCGCCGTAGCCTCCTCCTGGACCACCACCACCGCCAAAACCACCACCCGGACCAAATCCTCCACCACCTCCATCCTTTTCTTGGGCTATCTCATCACAATTAGCACGGTCAAGAAGGGTCGATGCAAATATAATGCCCAGCAGGATACAACATCCTATCTTCGAACCAGACGCCATTGCTAGCTCGTACAAATGAAGAACCAGCTTTGAGAAATTGTAGTATGGCATTTCTTATTTATAGTGTTTCTTCACGTTCTATTGCAATTTGCAATGCAGAAAACGACGCTCCCAGTAGCCTGCTGTCCCATCAGATGTATGTATTTTACCTGCTCTGATTAAGCTGTCTGCTTGAGTCGGGAAAACGTATCAGCACAGTTACATAGATTATACTTGTTTATGTATAATGACTTTATAAAGTCTGTAGTGGGTAGAATTGTTGAATTGGAGACGGGCTGCTCCGTAATTTTTGTTCCCACGGGTGAAGTTTCTACAAGATTTTATAGGATTCATAATATATTTTTTGATTGGTTTCAGAAAAACCATCCGGAAGACAAGATACAATCGATTGAGTGTAGGTTTCCTATCTGTCCAACTGAATTTCGCGTACACCCGTGCATTATTTAGTATTTTTGTTTACCTAAAGTCTCCAGTGATTTTTGTGGGCATCTGTGCCGTTGATTTTATGTTCCCAGCGACCATTTATTTATGTCGTTTGAATCGTCTGTGCCGTTGATTTTATTTTCCCAACGACTGCTTATGAGTTCCTGCCAATGGAACAATCGGTCTCAGGCAGTATTCAGTGTATGATTAATCTCTTAGCTTCAATCAAATCTTATTCAGTTTTAGTTTGAATAAAATTTTAGGGTAATGTTTTAGTTTTTAATTTGTATACTTTTTATTTTAAAGATTAATACAATATTCTATTTTTGGATTTGGTTTTGACTGCAAGTATTTTTCGGGACTCTTAATGCAAGAGGTGGTGTTATAGATGAGGGCCTATATTGTATGTGCTCAATTTATAGACACCTAATCAATCCAGAATATTTGTATATATAGAAAAAATGTTGTTCTAATAGTTCTTATCAATAGTTGTCTCTAGGTGAATGCAAGATATGGATATTCATTTTGAAAACAACTATTGTTGGATGGGTCACTCACACAAGGGAACAAGGGTGGATAATATAAGAAAATGTTGAGCTGTTACTCATGGACTAGCTAGGATTCAAATCTAGGACCTTTCATTTGTTATTGGAGTTCTCTACTAATGAGCTACTAGCCTTTTGTGACTATTCACCATTGGTTCAAGTGTGGTTTATTTCCAACACCCCTATAAGCATCACTGTAGGTTCTTGGAGCTCCTAGTCTAACTTGCCTCCGATATCATGTTGAGTTGCTGCTCATGGACTAGCTAAGACTCAAATCTAAGACTTTCTATTTGTTGTTGAAGTGCTCTATCACTAAATTATCAGTCCTTTTATGGCTAGTCCATTATTAGTCTCAGTTTGGCTTATTTCTAACACTGGGCTTTGTAATTTTGTATCTATTTCATATTCATTATACATTTTTGGAGCTGAAATACTAAATCTCTTTGGAGATGTTGTTTTCTAGATCTTTCTAGAGCTGACTATATGTGACTTTTAAAGTTGTCTCTATATCCATGATTCCCAAACTAATTTTTAAGCATTCAAAACTATCTTTTGAAAGTGTCTTGGTGAAAATATCAGTGAGCTATTGCATTGATCTACAAAATTAAACTTGGATTTTTCCATGTTTTACAAGCTCCCTTATAAAATAATACTAGATTTCAATAGGATTACTTCATCCATGAAAAATTAGATTCTTTGTTAAGGCTATTAATGATAAATTATCATCATAAATAATTGCACCATCTTCTTGTTCTTCCCTCAAATTTGCTAAGATTCTCTAGAGCCAAATAGCTTGACATGTTATTACATTTTTTGCAATGTACTTAGCTTTTTTTGTAGAAAGATAAACTATGGATTGTTTCTTATATGTTCTTGAGATGGACCCTAATTCCAAATGAAACACATATCCTAATGTACTCTTCCTATCATGTGCATTGCCTACCCAATTGCTATCAGCATATCCAACTAACCTAAAATTATTTTATGCTCTTTTTGCTATTCACATATCTTAGGATTATCTTGTTTGATAGTGTGTATCCTTTGGTATCTCCAACAATCTAGAAATTAGATTTACTATATGCATTATATTAGACCTAGTTGTCATTAAATGCAATAAATTTCCAACCATGCTCTTCTACTAGATTGAGTTCATATTACAACTACAATCTTCCTTACTTAATTTCAAGCCGATGGTTTTTGATGTTGGTGTAGGCTTGTTGTTAAACATTCTAAACCTTCTCAAAATTTATCTTGCACACTTTATTTGAGAGGTAAAAATGTTATGATCCATTTCTTTCATCCCAATGCCAACAATATATTTTAGTAGACCTAAGTGTGTTATTTCAACTCTTTTTTCATTACTTATTTGAAATCAAAAATAATAAAATCATCGTTCCTCATAAAAATTAAATCAACATATAATATAAAACCTAAAAGCTCACTATGACTTTCCTTAATATATAGTTTGGTTTCACTATCACTTTTGCTAAAGCTATAACTCAATAAATAAAATTCTATTCTATTGTACCATGCATGAGGTGCTTGCTTCGGTCCATAGAGTGCCTTCTTTAGTCTATACACTTTATTTTGTTATCCTTGAACTTCATAACTAGGTGATTGTTCAACATAAACTTATTATTTGAGAACTCCATTAAACAGGAAAGTAAAATTTACATCTATTTAGTAAGCATTCCACTTGTTTTAAGCTATTATTGCTATAACTTCTCACATAATTTTGATTCTTGCTATTGGAGAATGTTTCTCATCATAATATCTTCTAAGTTGATATTTACATCCTTTCACAACCAACCTTGTTTTATTAATTTTAATTCCTTCCTTTAGCTTTTTTCTTAGTCTTATTGATCCATTTAACTACAATCACTTGTTTACTTATTCGTAAATTAATTAACTCCTATGTTTTATTTCTTTCTATTACATATATCTCTTTATCCATGGCCTCACATCAATTCTCTTCTTTTACAACTTCTTCAAAATACACAAGAGATCATTATGAGAAAATAATACAAAATTCAAATTTTCTTCTAATTAATCATACCTTTTATTTTCATAATCTTACAAAAACAAATCTTATCTTTCTTGGCATTAGGGAGGTAGAGTTGGATCTGATCTATTTCTACTAGAGCTACAATACTATGAAATATGTCTCTAGAGTTGATTGGTGGACTCCAAAGCTATTGTAAATATTCTTCATATTAGCTAAGTTCCAAGCTCTAGATATGTTGTATATTTTCTCTAGAGTTTTCTATTATGCTCCAAATATGCTATATGTGATCTTCAAAGCTATTATTCAGACATTGAATCTATTGTATAGATTTTCTCTAGAGCTAGATACTAAGATTTGGATCTACTATATATGCACCTTATTGATCTTCATTTCCTTCTTTATCATCTATAGGTGTCAATATTAAGATAACTAAGGAGGTTTCTACTATGCTATCCCATGATTTATTTTCTCTAAATTCAACATCCTTTTTTTATCACAAGTTGCTTGGTGATAGGTTTAAGAAATTTGTATTTTTTGGACTATTTTTTGTAGCCTATGAAGATGCACTTTTATCCTATATCATCTATTTTTTTTCTTTTCTTATTTAGCACAAATACGTATGACGTACACCTAAATATTCTAAGATTCTTTACACTCTTTGTATTTTATCCATGCTTCTTGTGGAATCTACTTTTGCATGTCCATTATGTGACATATTTTAGTAGGTCTACTATTATTGTAATAACCTCACTCCAATATCCATTGGGGCGTACCTTGGTCATAAACATGCTTCTTTCCATCTACATGATGGTCCTATAATTTTTCTCTACTATATTTTTCTCTGGAGTATATCTAGTTGTAAACTCTCTCTATATACCTTCATTCTTACAAAATTTAAAGTATATTTGGAGGCATACTCTTCTTCTCAATATTATCTAAGGACCTTGATAAAGTGATCACATTACTTCTCAACTAGGGCCTTAAACTCTTTAAAATTCTCAAAGGCTTTAGATTTATGCTTCATGAACTAGACCCATGTATTTTTTCTATAGTCATAAATGAAGGTAATACAATATTTATTCTTTCTTATGGTGAGAGTTTGTATAGGTCCACATAAGTCTATATGCACCATCTCCAATATTTTTTTCTCTCCTAGAGTTTCCTAATTAAAAGGTCTATCTATATTATTTTCCTAAGATGTAAACTTCCAATTTTTTCATCAGGCTCTATTATAATTGGTAACCCCCTAACCATATTATTTTTGGAAAAAAGACTACTTTTCCAAAATAAATTAAATGTGTAAACCATAAGTGCTAAAGATTGGAGGAGTCTCCAATGACTATTTTAAGGGTTGTTCATTATAATACTTTTATACTCTTCATATGCTTGGGAGGAGAGACTATAAACTATACTAATAAATTAGTTTTCATCCATGAAGGAAACATCTTTTTTTTTTTCATTTGCATTGCTACTATCTTTCTCTTGATCACATTCTTATTAAAAATGACACACTCTCCATTTTCCACTTGCACTTTGTATCATTTTTGGACTAACTTTCCAACACTCAAAAGGTTATATTTTATGCCTTGGGAATAATAAAAATGTTGTATTTTATATTTTTCCACCATGCTTGGTACATATCATAAAAAATCCTTTTTGACACTACTATAACTATTTCACTTTCCCCATTTGGATCTAAGACTAGAAATTATTATTAATGAATACAAATAAATCTTAATTTCTACTCATGTGGTTGTTATATCCACTATATAGGTAGAAAAATTTAGTATTGTTCTACTTATCATATTGTACATGATAAACACTTTTGAATATTCAAGTTTAGCCTCTTTCTCATTTGTCACATTTTCACTTTACCTTGATTGGTCATTCCACCTCTTTTCATATTCACTTATAAAATGACCATACTTGTGGCAATAATAACATTAAATAATAATTTTATCAAAATACTCGATTTGAGTCACTACTCTTTTTCTTAGCTTAGGAATCAATATGTGAACTAATTTAGCCCTCTTGGTTGTTTTCTCTTCCAAAGTTGCATCTTTTAGAGCTACTTATTTTGTTACCTATAGAGTTTCTTTCAAGGCTATTTATTTCTTTTCCCCTAGCTCTTATATTGGCTTGAGTATTGAAATTTTGCTCTAAAGAAGAAGGGGTAGACCTACTCAAGTGTTTGTCTTGATTTTGAATTAAACCTATCAACTAATCCATTATTATATTTGGGAGGTATTCAAACTCTTATATAGAAATGATAGTCACATAAAATCTTGAGGGAAAACTATAAGGAAGGTATGGTAGTAGAACAACTTCCTACACTAATCTTGAGAGGAGGATAATACAAAACGTTACAGATATTTTCAATAGTTATAGAAACTTAAACGTAAATAAACATAAATATCATGCATACCAAAAACATAGTGATTTACACAGGGAAAACCCTTTTGAGAGAAAAACCCCTCACTCCAAAAGCTACCCAATATATTATTCAAAAATCATGAAGATTACAATATACTTGTAGAGTAAGCTTCTCACAAGAGACATCACCAACCAAATATCCAAAGGCAACACAACTGCTATCAGACTCTCAAAATACATCACAAAACATATTCGTAATACAACACCCTTATAAAATAGGGTTACCTTTGGGAAAGTCAAGCCAACAAAATATCTACCATCAAACCTGAGACCTAATGATGAACGGTCCAAATTTACAATAATAAAATATATATAAAATTTGGTTTTCGAGGGAATTTCCCCCAAGCCCTAATTGGGGTGTGCAACCCTCAGACCCCCCGCTAAGGGGATGATCCCACTATACCCCTCATAGGAGGGTACCCCCTGCAACCCCCTACACTTACCTATAAATAGTAAACCTTATGTAATTGCAAGGTTGAGACAGATTTTCCCAACAAAAAACTCTAAGATTTTTTAAAAAAAAATTCTACTGTTCCATAGCTTTGACATAAGTTATTTTCTCCAAAATATATTTCTTCAATAATTGAGTCAAAGAATTAAATTTTGGACATGTACTTTATTCTTGACCTAGATATTTTGGATATATAGAAATCCATTCACCCTAAAACCACCTAACTTCATTTATTTTGATGGGTTTTAGTTTTTATTCTTAGATCTACTTTTATTTCATAGCATTAAGAATATTTTTGGGTATTTTTTGTAAATAACCCATAGGTAGAATAACAATGTACTAGCCACAAAGGGGATACTAGCTCAATGGTAGTGTTGGATATTGTTGATATGTGGTTTGCATTGATGTCAACACTATTTCCATTAATGTCTTTAAGGTTGTATATATTGAGGATATTGAGAAAATTGTAATAAAATAAGTTGCAGGTTGTCGATGATGCATTGAAGTTCAGTATGGTGGCTAGCTCAGAATATTGATGATAAGAGGTTTTAGATTAAAGGGTTTGTTGAAAAGTATATCTAGTTTATCCACTTGAATTTTTAGAGGTTTGCATGAAGATTTGATTGAGTTATGAGTATTTGTGTTCTAACAGTTGCTTTGTTGCTTTAGTTGGTGTTCCTGAAAGAAGATGATGTGATTCTAGTAATTTGAGTTGTTGTGGATGCTTCTATGGCGATTCATGATGCTTGTGGATGTTTCTAGATCATGATATATCTGTGTTGTTGGTCTGCATTGATCCTTGTGCTCATGATTGGTGATTTTCTTCTGTGAGTTTGTGTTTTTCATGATCATGGCTAACAGGGTGATTGTAGTGTGTTGTGGATCTTCGAGGCATAATTTTTGAAGGTGTTTTGTATTTGAGGATGTTGTTTTGGGTCCTTACTATTTTTTTGCCAACATTGTTTGGTCTGCATTGATAAATTCTTTATTGATTTGGGCTGACAATTTGTACACATTACATATTTTGTTGGGCCGACATGTAGTTGGTGTTATCCTTAGTTGTGGATATATATGATCGAATTTTTATGGTATGGTGTGCAATGTATGTTGTGTGCTAAGTGTGAATAATGTTCTAATCTTTCAAAAGTAGAAGTAAAGTGTGAAGAAGAGTGAGCATATGAAATTGTTTATGTGCTTAACTAGAACTATAATCAGGCATTAGAAGATGTTATCTTCTCAGTTCAAAATCTTTCGAATGTAATATGAATGTGACGGTAAGCCTTTTGTATCTGAGCAGTGTCCTTTAGGCAGTGTGCCTGAATGCATGTGCATTCCCTATTTGTAATACTTTTAACAAGGTATAATCTTGTGGATTAACCTCCACCAGTGGTTTTCCCCTAACAAGGTTTCCACATAAAAATATTGGTGTTATGTGTGTTTTTGATGTAGTGATGGTTTATGCTTTCATGTTTATCTATCGGATCTAAGAATATGTTTAATTTGTATAATTTTGTGACAATTGATTCAAATACCCCTCTCAATTGTCTTCCCTTGTGTTTCCAACAATTGGTATCAAAGTAGGTTTCTCTAGAGAATTTTGGCTTGAGGTGATCCGGGATGGCAACATATAAGAAGGATAGTCTGAGATTTGATGGAACTAATTATTCTCTATGGAAGACTCGAATAGAGTGTCATCTAAGATGCATTGGTGAACCTTAATGGAAAATTACAAAGAATAGGTATATCATCCCATGAATGGTCCTTCTACTGTAGGTGAGATTAAGGAAGCCTAGTACAATATAGGGCTAAGGAAGCATTGTTGAGTGCTCTGACTAATTCGACAAATGTAATGGAGCTAAAGACTACTTATGAGATTTGGAAAAAGTTGGAAACTTTGAAGGTGATACCCATGTGAAGATTGCTAAGCTGCAAAGCCTGAAAGGGAAATATGAAATGTTGAGAATGGGTGAAGATGAGAACATCACTTCTTTTATGTAGAGAGTGAATGAAATTGTGTGTAGTATCAGATGTGTTGGTGGAACATTGGAAGAATCAGAAATTGTTGCTAAAGTGCTCAGATCCTTTGCTGTTGCATACAAACACAAAGTTGCTGCTATTGAGGAGATCCAGACTGTGACAAATGTAACTAGAGACATGTTGATTGGTAAGCTTGTTGCTTTTGAGTTAAGTGAGTTTGGTGAATCTCTTCCTAAGAAAAATTTGCATTCAAAGCTACTATCTCTGAAAAGATAAGCAGAGATATGATTTGGGAGAAAGTTCTTCTAGAAAAATGTCCAAGTATGAGCAAGAAATGAGAGAGATTGAAGAAGAAGAGAGAAAACTAGATGAGCTTGAAGAACTTATTGTCAAGAGGGTAGCCAGAGGAGAAGGTAAGTATAAAGGGAAATTTCCTCTTAAATTTTTTTCTTGCAATAAGATAGGTCATTTTTCCTCAAGGTGTCCGGAAAGAGTTCCTAAGCCAAGACCTAACAAGCCTAGATTCCAAAGAAAGTGTTATTACATTGTTGATGAAGGTGTGACAGATGATGAATTTGATAAAGGGAATTTAAGTGAGGATGAATGGGTATTTATTGCTATCAAGGAAAATGATCCAGTACCTACCAATTGCTAGTTGCATAAATGTGGAGAAAGCTCTAGCTACCAAAGTTGAAGAAAAAGATGAATGGGTGATTGACAATGGATGCTCTCATCACATGACAGGTGATAAAAGTAAATTTGTGAGCTTGGAAAAGTATGATGGTGGTGTTGTAAGATTTGGTGATGAAAAATTTGGTGTAATCTATGGCAGAGGATCCATTTCTCTTGATGGTAAGCATAATACTGATGATGTTCTATATGTGGAAGGATTGAAGCATAACCTCTTAATTGTTGGACAAATGGTTGATAAGGGATACAATCTTCAATTCAAGAATGGAAAGTGTAGAATATTGGTGAGTTCCAAAAATGTGATTGCATTTGGTATATTTTTGATAGTCAATGGGTGTCACCTTCAGTTATTGTCCCCAAGAAAAGAGGAAAATGGAGGATACATGTGGAATATAGAGAGATAAACACAACCACTAGAAAGAATCTCTTTCCACTACCTTTCATTGACCAAGTGCTTTATTCCCTAGCAGGTAAAAAGTACTTCTTTCTAGATGGATTTAGTGGCTATAAATAGATAAAGATAGCTCTAGAGAACCAGGATAAAACCACATTTACATGCCCTTGGGGTACACATGCCTATTTTGTTCTTCCCTTTGGACTATGCAATACCCCAACCACTTTATAGAGGGCAATGTTGAGTATTTTCTCATATTATGCTCATGAATCCATGGAAATATACATGGATGACTTCACCACCTATGGAGAAACATATGAATAAGCACTCAACAATTTAGAGAAGGTTTTGCAAAAAGTGTCAAGAAAACAATCTATCCCTGAGTCATGAGAAATGCTTCATTATGATGACCCAATAGATTGTTCTACAACATTTTATATTAAATGAAGGAATTCAAGTGGATCCCAACAAGATTGAGATAATATCCACACTCCATGTACCACAAAAACAAAGAGATAATGATTTTTTTAGGACATGCGGGCTACTATAAAAGATTCATTTAGGACTTCAAAAAAATTGCAACACCTTTATTTTTTCTACTCACCAAGGATATACAATTTGAATGTGTTAGAATTGTGAAAAAACACAAAACCACGAGCCATGGGATCAAACAAAAAAAAAAGACACCTTCCACACAAGACACCTTAAAACAAAGAATTTATATATTTCTCAACAAGAAAAAGCTAAAAAAGCAAGAGACTATCAAAAGATATGAAATCTTGAATGATAGTTACAATGAGGGTTGAGTGCTATATAGGAGCAAAACCCTAAAAGCATAAAAATACTCCTAAGTTTAGCTTAAGAGTATGAAAATAAATTAGACTAATAATTAATTAAAGAGTAATTAATTATTAGATAATGCATGATTACTATAACACCCCCTTAAGATGAACTTACGGAGTGGTTGAAAACCCTAAAAATGAGGAATTCATGACGGGTCTTGGAAAACAAGGCCTTGGGAGGTACCCTTTACAATCAAAAGATCTCTCACAACTAGAGAAAAGGAGAAAACCACAGTGGGAGAAAACTCCTCTCCAAAAGAGAGAAATATGAATGAAGGACTAAAGAAGCCTCCAAATCAAGGTGTGAAGGACTAAGAATCCTCCAACCAAAACAATGTCCTAAAAAAAGGGAACATGTAGAACATTGTTGAAGCACAAAGAAGCTATAGACTACTATCAAAAGATGGCTAATATGGTGATAAAATGAGAAACCTCCTCTGAAACAAATGATGATTAGGATCAAGATAAAAAATAATCTACATGAGTGGCCTCAATGAAACTACTCAAATCAGATAGAAAAAAAAGGCAAAACATTTGGAAATCAAAGATACAAATGTCAAGATCAAGAAGACTATACTACATGAGTACCCCCAATGACACTACTCAAATCAGATGGAAAAAAATGGAAAATATTTGGAATTTGAAGATATAGGTGGTACATGAATCTACATGAGTGACCCCAATGACACTACTCAACATGCAAGATGCTAGTAAAAAATATAAGTACCAATAGTTTGAATAACACTGATCACGAGAGAGACAATAACTTGTATGAGTTTCCCTAACAACAATACTCAAATTAAATTTAAAACAAAGACAGACATCAAGAACTCAAAGATACAAATGACCCATGAATCTATATGAGTGACCCTGATGGCACTACTGAACATGCAAGATGCAAGTTGAAAATATAGGTACCCAATAGTCTCTAATCAAATGAAAATGGAAGCTCACCTCTAGAAATAGGAATATAAGAATGTCCATATGGTAAATGATCCATCTCACCTCAAATGCATGTAACCAACTACTGATCTACACTACATCTGAAAGTGCATAGGAATAAGAACTAGATACACAAATCACTCCAAACCATGAAACCAAGGAAGCATTAGCACCAATAGTAGAAACCCCCCATAATGCTGAAAAAGGGAGAGCCATGATAGGTACAATGAAACTATGTGAAACCAAGAACTACATGTAGGAGAAATAACCTGCAAATAAAAGGGTGTGCAAACTAAGGTACACACACATGAGGTAAGAATCACTGGGATTCATTGTTGTCATGGAAGGGACACCCACTTTACAAAGGTGTGATGGAAAACCAATGGCAAACATCAAACCTCCCCATGGAACTTTATATCATAGATTGAATACAAAAGGCACAGCATGATGTGCAAAATCCTCAAAAGTATGCAGCAAAATGGCACTTTATCTCAGTGCATTTACAAAAGAGAATGTGCATGAAAATAATGTCTACAATGATAAAATACTAGAAATATATATAGAACAACCAAAAACAAGTCATCCCACACAAATGAAAATTTTCTAGGAGCTAAGACATCCAAGTAATTCACCAAAGTGTGAAAACACAAAAAATTGAATAAATGTACTTGGAGAGCAATCTAGAAAAAGTGCATGGATGGATGTGAAGACCTCTTAAAGTTGGTTCCAACACCACTAGAATCCCAAAAATAGAGAAATTGGTCAATATTTATGAGCTCAGGATTGAAAATAGTACTTTTGACTTCAACGGGCTATAGAATGTACCAGCAGCAAAAATAGGTGATGAAAACTACACCACTAGAAATTTGACGGAACCAGATTTTTGACGATATCTAGTTTGTCAAAATCTAGCATTGTACACCCAAGTTATGGCTAAAATAAAAAGAAACCTCCTTTAGGGCACAAGGAGGATTTAATGGGGCCTTTTCCTTAGCCCATACTATTGAAATCATTCTAACATAAACATGACATTAGTGGAATATTCAAAGAATATTCCTTATGCTCAAAAAAAATTCCCCCCTACAAACAAAAAAATTGACAAAATATTCTTACAAAAAATGAAATATTCCTTGGTCGCCCCTGTCGCTAGTTTTTTTTTGTCTCACCAAGAGAATGGCTAGAAAATATTGCCAAAAAATTTTCGCAAGTCAAGAAGCTAATGTGGCAAGTAAAATAGCCATTCATCAAAAAAGTAGAAAAGGCATCAGAAAAGGTTTTGTCACCAATGAGAAACTAGAAAACTGCCAATAAAAACTGTTTGCAACCAATGTAATGAAACACAATCTAGGTCTTGGAATTGTTGTCTAGTGGCCCATATAAGCTATTGTTGGTGGCATAAATGCCTTCGTCCAACCTATATAGTGGCTTTGATACCATGTTAGAATTGTGAAAAACCACAAAACCATGAGCCATAGGATCAAACAACAAACAAAGAAACCTTCCATGCAAGAGATCTACAAACAAAGAATTGCTATATTTCTCAATAGGAAAAAGATATAGAAGCAAGAGACTATCAAAATATATGAAAGCTCGAGTGATAATTACAATGAGGTTTGAGTGCTATATAGGAGAAAAAACCTAAAAGCATAAAAACACTCCTAAGTTTAGCTTAAGTGTATGAGAATAAATTAGACTAATAATTAATTAAAGAGTAATTACTTATATCTAATGTATGATTACTCTAATAGAATGGACCACAGAATGTTAGCACTCATTTGAAGCACTTCAGACAACCTTGACAAACTCACCTATCTTGAGAGGGTTAAACTAGAAATTTCCTTTCCATAGACACACTGATGCTCCTAACTTTTCCATAGGAGGAGTATTGGGACAAAAGGAAGGTAATAAGGAGTATGTTATTTATTACATCAACAAGAATTTACAAGGATCGGAACTCAACTATATAGTTACAAAAAAAGAGATGTTGGTAGTTGTCTATGCAATAAACAAGTCTAGACATTATATCTTAGGGTACACAATCTTTAACCACACTAATCACACTATAATCAAATATTTAATGAATAAACCTATGGTTGGAGGTAGACTAATCATATGGTTGCTCTTACTACAAGAATTTGATATAACCATAGTGGATAAGCCTAGGAAGGATAATATGGTGGAATTTTTTCTAACTAGATTACCAACACAACTAGAAGGTGTTGTGGATGATTCTTTTCCAGATGAGCATTTTTTTGATCTCAATGTACACACACCTTGGTTTTTTGACTTTGAAAATTACTTTTTAGTAGGAAAAATACCATCACACTTATCTCCTAGAGAAAAGAGACAAATGGTGTACAAAATCTTTCCATATTATTGGGTAGCTAGTTATCTATTCTATACAGGTCCAGATAGTATATTGAGGAGATGCATAAGAGAGGATGAGGTCTTTGACATCCTAAAAGCTCTCCATGATGAACCCTATGGGGGTCACTTTGTAGCCAAAAGGACTATAGTCAAGATCCTAACAACTGGCTACTATTGGAAAACTCTTCATGAGGATTCAGTAAAGTATGCAATATGTAATAGATGTCAAAGAATCCAAGAAAGAAGAAACAAATAGATGAGATGCCTTTTCACCCATAGTTGGAACTAGCACCATTTAATAAATGGGGGTTGGGCTTCATTGGCCCAATTTCACCAGCATCTAATAAAAAAGAGTACATTTTAGTTTGTATTGATTATCTGACAAGGTAGGTTGAATTCAAGACATTACAATTTTCTAGAGATCAGAATGTAGCTAAATTCCTATATGAAGGCATCTTTACTGGGTATGGAGTACCTAGTGATTGATCAAGGCCCCCGATTGACTTTACAAATCATTTCTAAATTTGTTAAGGAATATAAAACTAGGCATAGAAAATCAACACCTTATCACCCCCAAGTCAATGGGTAGATCAAGGTTACAAATAGGGAGATTAAGAATATTCTACCAGAACAATGCAGATTTACAAAAAAGACTAGGTAGCCAAGTTACTTGAGGCAATATGGGCCTATAGGACAACTTGGAAAACAACTATAGGTTTCACACCTTATGAGTTGGTGTATGGTAAAACATCAATTCTGCTAATTGAATTTGAATACAAGACACTTAGAAAAATGGTTGGACTAAATATGGACTTGAAAACAACATAGAAGGAGAGGCTGCACAACTTGAATGGGCTAGATGAAATTAGAATGGAGGCCATGCATCACACAAAGATAATTCAAAAATAGAGAACTAAATGGCATGATTAGTTTATAAAGACTAAAGAAATCAATGTGGGTGATTGAGCTTTATTATATGATTTTAGATATAAATATTATAATGCAAATCTAAAATCTAGATGGTTGGGACCATATGAAATACATCAAGTTTTTCCAAATGGAGCAGTCAAATTGTAAACCATAGATGTAGATAGATTTTCATTGTCGATCAATGTCCACAGATTGAAAATTTATAAGAAACAAGCATAGAAAGATGATTTCCTTCATTCTCTAATCCATCAATATGGTCCAAGAAGTGATTTTGATATAAACATACTACCACAAGTTGACAACTCAACAAAAAATACTTTAGGTTCTCAAAGTGACTCAACAGATGAGCTACACAACTCACCTCTTGAGAGAAGAATTTCTCAATAGAAAGAGAAATGGCTCATCTGAGTCAAAAGAAAATGTCTTGAGAGAATTATCTCTCTTTACCTACCTCTAAGGTTTAGTAGGTGTAAAATAGTAGGCGTTTCACTATTTCTCTTGTTTTTCCTCTATTATACTTTCCACCCTTTTACACTTACAGTTAGCTTTTCTTTGTCTACAATTGGGGTAGTATTCAATAAGTATTGCCTCAGCCTCATCTTTCTTTTTCTTCACATGTAGAGTGGCCAATTGAGTAGTTATATGACTTATAATATACTATTTTAAGTTGGACAGTAGGTTACTCAATTCCACTCTAGAAACTCCATTGGATGTCTTGGCAATGGAAGATGCTCTATCCCCCTTGTCATTTTAGTAAAGGTCCTTGAGTAATTTCTACAAATCTTGTAGATTTCTTCAAAGGGTAATTGAGACACATCCCCTAACCCAATAAGGTTAAGGGAATCCATGCAATCATCATTAACTTCTTTCAAAAAACCATCTTTAGGGATTCTTTGGAGAGTCTATTATGTGTTTTATTCTTCAAGAAGAAGTGGAACCTCTCTACATAATCCTCCAATGGTTCATCCTCTTTCTAAGTCGTTTTAAAAATGTCATCCCTTTTATAAAATCCTCTACAAAAGTTGTGGTATTTTTCCAATAACTTTTTTTTCATAGTGTTCCAATATGGAACATCTCTTCCTAGTCCCATAAACCACCTCATGGTAGCATCCTTCAAATTTGTAGGAAATATCTTGAGCCTATGAGTATCAATTATGTAGTTGTAGCTCCTACATAGGACATAAAACTCGAAATAAAATGTATCTGGATCCTCAATTACCAAACGATAGAAGACACACAACACTAAAGGAGGTAGTCTTCAAGACAGTAGCCCTTTCTTGGTTGGAAATTGAAAATTCAAAAGTCATATGTTCTAGTGGATCATCCACTACTACATCAATGATGGTTTGGAAGGTCTCCTCTATGTTTCCAATATATTTTTGTGAAATGGAAAGTTCTTCATCAAGAATACCCTCACTCTAATCATTGTGCTCACCAATATCTACTCTAGCTTGTCAATTTGAGGGGAGAAATATTCCCAAGGCATATCTTTGCCTCCGCATACAATAAGTGTGACTTTATATAACAATGGCTTCTACACAATGTTAATTAAATATTCTGGTATTTGAAGGAATAAAACTTAATTTTCCTATTATTGAAAGAAAATTTTTAAACTATGAAAGCTTGAAGATAATAGAAAAAAATCTTTTGAAAGTATCACCATCCCTAAAAATGGAACAAAAAATGTAGAGTCCCAACTAATGTCCAATAGACTTGGTTTCAAACACACAATTTAGAGGAAAATCTAACTAAACAGTCCACTAAACCCTTGGAAAGACCATCAAATTATCAACCAAGGATATTAGTAAGCTTGTGATGATGATGGAATTGTATGTGCTTCCAAATACTCAAGACTACCTAGATCATCCTAGCATAGGTGTTTATACTTTGCTAAGAAATCATAAAAATGCATAATAGTAAAAGAAGTAATGTTGGCACTATTGCTACGGGTACCTACAGTGAAAGACTATGACTAGTTCACTATCGAGAAATGAATACTAAAATTAACCAGTATTGTTAATTAAACCTACACTCTGAAGTACAAAAAACTAAAGAAAACTAAATCATGAATGTAAAACAATTTTTTTTCATGGATTCATTCATAACATAAAGAATCTAATTTATACAACATGCATTCATGAAGTAACTACTTTAATAGAAATAAATGTATAGAAGATAAAGTGGGGAACAGTTATCTTGAGTGGCCCTTGCTCAAGTGACCTTCTCCATAGATTAATGTAATCATGAAAATAATGAATAACCATTCATTGCATAACTTAGAATATCACAATCTAAGATTCTACTAAAATATCTTATTCATAAGATCATGAAAATTGTCTGTGTAAAACTAGAATTTAACTGAAAGTATCTTATTGCTATATTTACTACTAAATAATTAACCAACTTAACTAACACCTCAATCACCGAACCATACATATGGGCATGGGGGAGTTTATTGAAATAAGGACTCTAAAATGAAATCATAAATTACCACTCCCTACATAACAAAATGTGATAAAGTCTAATCAACTAAACCATAATTAAAAAAGGAAGAAGAGTCCAAATAGAACTATGACTCTACTACAACAAGAATTAGAACATGGAATGTTGAAACAATCATGCTAGAATCCTAAATGTAATAGAGTTATTCTCCTTCAACTTATTAATTGAATGTTATAATGATGCACAATCATCTTCAATAAGTGCCTCCATTTTTGCAATTTTTGTGCTCAGCTTATTCTAGAACCTCCCCTACATCACCATCTGGAAACTCCTTTGGTTGCGAGCTATATCCCTAGTTGTTGTGGGCTATAGTCTACCTTCTCTGGCTCCTTGGATGCAATAATTAGTTTATACATCTACATAATAATAATAATCATAGCTTAAGCATATATATTCATTTCAATTCATACATATCCACACATCAACTATACAATAATTATCACATTATAACCATATTTCCATATACTTCAAATTAGGTTCAAGTTTGTATAATGAGCATAAAAGATAGTAAAGTTTAAGAATATATATGAGATGTGTGTCTAGAAATTTCTATGAGTATGCATACAAATATCATAGAACTAACTAATAACTAGACTCATCAAAATCCCCAAAAAAAAAAATTCTCAATGTTGGAACTATGTTGCAGACAACCTTGCGACATGCCACTTTTTGAAATTGAATTTGAACTAGTAGATGAAAATATTTTATTCTAGAAACTTGTATAAAGAAAGCTCCCATATTCATAAATATGAATACATTCTCACAATATTTTTTCTACAAGCAACATTATGCTTAAATTCAACCCCAAAACTCTAAAAAACCTACTTTTGGGCACTGGAATTGTGTTGCAAACTTCATCAACAACTCATAACCTTTTCTCCACTCCTTAATTTGATACCCTAAAATGATTGTGCAACAAGAAAGAGTCTTTTGTCTTTTTCCACTTATCTATTCACCTTCCTCTTTCTAGTTTGACATCCAACAACTCAACCCAATAAATCTAAAAAAATAATCAAATTTATTTTGATTTTATATTTTATTTTCTCTAGCCTAAACACCCCTTGCCATTCTTCCACAAAGCTCAACAAAATAATTAAAATATGGGAAATATATTTGCACTTTTTCTACCTTTTATAACTTGGAAAATGAATACACCAATGACTTCTAAACAATTGCCTGCAAATCATCAAAAACACACCTCTAGATAGAAATTGGATCCAAAAGCCAAACTATATTTTTTTTTGGTTGATGTTGATTGTCTATAGCCGCAACTGCTCTAGCATCAAACACATCGGGTAAGAAATATTTTTTGAGCTTGGGATCACAACATGGAGCTGAGTAGTAGGACTAATATTTCAAGATGCAATGAACTTGTAGCATGCTCCCATGCTAAATTGATACCTTGTAGATTTTTTTCTTCCTTTTCTTCTTCTAGCACCTTGCTAGAATGTTTTCCATATTTATTCACCAAATATGCTCCTCATGGTCACCTCCTTTTGTTGAACTTATTCCACCATGAGATAACCTCTCTCTCTCATGCCATCTTCCTCTCATTCTTCCTCTTGTGGGATTCAACCCACCATGAACCATCCACCTCCACCTAATGATTTATTCATGCTCTATGTTTGTGGGATCATTCCCACCATAATTTGACCACCTCCACCAAACTCCACTTTCATCTTCCACCTTTATGGGAATCAACCCACCACAATCCATCCTCTTCCAAGAACTTTCTCCCCAATGTTCACTCTTCACTTTACCCATACTGGTAACAATATTTGAATAATAGATATTAAATATTTTCATCATCCTCATTTTTGTAGCTACATCTTCTTCTTCAACCTTTCTTTGTTCCATACCAACATGATGGATTTCTCTAGGCTGCACCACAACCCTCAACACCTTCATTCTTTCATTCCCCTCATTTTCAAGCTCATACAAATGCTAATTAGCATACACCTCATAATTACAAAAAATGAAATTTACCTCTACTGTTACAATCTTTTCTCTTCCTTTATGTTCAGTTGCAACACTTCCATCTTCATCACTCATTGTCATCTCCATCTATGTGTCCTCCAAATGACCCTCTATTGCTACAATTGTTTCCTTTTCCTCAAGGTCTACACCTT
The DNA here is from genome assembly GCA_007258455.2 of Sequoia sempervirens. Lineage (NCBI taxonomy): Eukaryota > Viridiplantae > Streptophyta > Pinopsida > Cupressales > Cupressaceae > Sequoia > Sequoia sempervirens. Next base: position 6,176 of record VDFB02105157.1, on the reverse strand, counting down.
CACTTGGCTCCCTCAATCAGCTGCTGAAAATTTTTATTTTCTCTCTTTTTAATGATATTAACAAAGCATGTTCTTCTCGCTTCACTCTTCTCTTCCCCATCATTTTTTACAAGGATTTCTTCAAGCCTCCATACTGCTATGCTTTCTCCATCACCATCCAACTTAATCAACATGTCCTCCAAGGGACAATTTTTTTTGGTTCTTCTTACTTCCTTTACCACAACTGCAACATTCATCCTCTCACCTCCAATGGAAAGTTTTGCAAGCCCCTCTTCATGCTTGTCCATCAAATCTCTTACCAACAACTCATTTATTCTTTTCATCTCTTCATTCAACAAGAGATCATCCTCATCTTTTTATTTATCAAATTTAGGAATCTCCAATTTCAAATCTGATTTATCCTCTTTAATTTTTTGTGGAAGTAATGTGGAAAATAATAGATGAATCATTATTACCTTAATTTTTGTTGGAACTAAGTGTTGAATGCTTTTAGCTTTGGGAGTAAGTCTTTTACCTTACCTTTGGTATTCAAAGGTAAGCTTTTCCTCTTCCTCTGATGCTTCCTTTCTTCTTTTCGCTCTACTCCTCCTTTATTCTAATAGTGCGCTAAGTGGTAAGCTTGACACCCGACCCCCGATGATGTGTAGTTTTCAGTTCTCTAGACCATTTAATTCATAGGCTTGTAAAGGCATCCTTTTGGGCCCAACACCCTGACCTTCCTAAAGATATGGCATGTTTATGGGTGAGGACATTAATGTGCAACTACTTTTGAGCATCAAGATCTAATTCCTAAGCTTCAAGGATGACATTAATTGCTCCCCTCACCTTCTACAAGTGGATTTCATGGGTTCCCATGCCCATTTATTTCTCTTTGTTGACTTTTTGGGGGGATCTATTCCCTAGTCACATCTTTCATGGAATGGCTCCATTATTGCACAAACAGTCTTTTTTGCTAACCCTGGTTAGGGATAGGGTTTGAATTGTGCTTCTAAGTTATGGTTGATCTATAAAGGAAAAAAATGTATTCATTTTTAGGGTTGGTTCTTCCTCTAGCTCCTCTAGGGTTTTTCTTTTGTAGACATTGTAGTTTACATTCTTCCATTGTAAAGATTGGCTTTTTTGTCTCTACATTAATGGAATGGATCAATTTTTCCTCTTCTCAACTCTTTTGTGTTTGAGTAAGTTTATTACCTTACATATTTGAGTGTTTGTTTGTATTTTTCATGCATGTATGTTGTGTTAAATTATTTATAGTTGCTAGTTTTGAAACCCTCTTTCCTTCTAGTGCCTTGTCAAACCCTAACCTTCTTGTATGCCTCTTAAAGTCAACCAAACAAAGAGTTGTGAAATTCCCCTTGCCCCTCTTCAATGATGTACTATGAAATATCTATTAGGAAGAAACAACCTTTCCATCTTGGTGTATCACCTCCATTTCCCCTTTCATACATTCCTTCTAACCATTTTCCCTTATGAACTATTGGAGCAGGCTAGTGGTAGGTTTTCATGTGTTGGTTTGGATCAACACATTGCCCTACGATTGAAAATGGAAGTCGGCCTTCTCTGGAGACTCAATCTCATATGCATAAAGTTCCCACACCTTGAGTTCATTTCCCTTGTGTCATTGGAATGCTAAGCTTTGTGCTTAACATGGTTCATTTTCATGTGATAATAGTTTATGGCACAAAGAAGGAAACAACAACAGGAGTATACACCAAATGATGTCGCTGCTAGGGAAGAGGAAATCTGCCTTTCCCTTGCTCTAGCCTAAGTTCCCGAAACTCAAGCAAGCACCTCCACCATTTCCAGAACAGCCTGCTAAGGAGGAGGTAAGAAAATTTAAATTCATAAGTTTCAATAATTCTAACAAGCCTCTTGAAACTTCTATTAGTCCTCTTTTTGTTTCAAAAAATCCTATCATGCAAGAGGTTTGCAAGCACAAAATTTTTAGTTTCAAGAATCCTAATTAGCCTCTTGAAATCCCTATTAAACCTCCTGTGCCATCAAGTGGATCTTCTATGTTGGAGATCCTAATTTTTGTGAGCCTCCATTCCTTTCAAGAACCCATTCTTGAGGAGGTTGTTTTTGTGGAGCCTTCATGTGCTCAAAAAAATGAATGTCTTGGTTTGTTGCAAGAAAAGAATGAAGACGAAATAGTGTTGTAGCAACAAGACACTAAAAAGATAGCGAAAATTGATACAATAGAGGAATCAGTCCTCTCTTTTGATTTCCTTGTTTTGTTGAAGATGAGGATGATAGATCACATATACCTATATCAGCTAAAGCCTTTGAGCAGCTTGGTTTGGGCTTGATGGGTGAAGACAACTCCATGGTTTTGGAATAGCAATAGCAGATTTTTTTATCCCTTGTTATTATGGATGAAGATCACCAATCTATTGAGGTTTGCAATTATGAGGTGGAGGACCTCTTTTGGGATGTTATAGAAACCTTTTGTTTAGGTTTAAATATCAAATCATCACCCCAAAAAGAGGAGCTTTGTGGGAAGCAACAAAAGAGTAAGGAAACAAAAGAGGATGTGGCAACCATTACATACCAAGATTCTAATTTTGTTGCAACTAGTTGCTAAAAAAGAATTAAAACCAAGAGGCAATTTGAATAATTTAGTTCTTCACTTGAACTGTCTCAAAAACTTCAGTTTTGTGTTGATGAAGTTTGCATCAATGCAAATGATTTTGTAGTTATTGAGCAACTACACATTTTTTTGAAGAGTGATGCTCCCATTTCTCAATTTGTTTATATGCCCAAGTTTCAAAGTTTCTATTTTGAGGGGAATGAAGAAGTGATTCCTTGTGCAAATAAAAAATCAAAATTGGCATTTTATACATCACCATGCAAGCTAGAAACATTCTCCTTTTGTTTTAGCTCATGCATTAATGAGGTCAGTGATGGTGACATTGGCCCATCCTTTTGTGAGGTGAGTTCTCTTCCCTCTATGGAAGGTTTCTCTTCAATGCTAACATATCTTCAAAAAACTTCACCCCTAGTGCTATATGTTTAGCTGAGACACTAGTGTTAGATGAATCCAACACTTGCATCATATGGTTCCCTTGCAATGGAAAAATTGCAGTGAAGCGATCCTTCACCTTGCAAGCATTTTGTATAGTTAAATGCATGTTGGTAGCAGTTTTCATTGGTTGCAGTTGGTGAGGTCTACAACTATGGTTTGAGGGAGTTCAACTCTTTCAAAAGGTTCATCTTTGACATAGTCAAGCTTCCATTCTCTGCTTTCTGTTAGTTTGTATATATTGTAAATATCTTTCTTTCCATGAAGTGCATTTGCACACCCTGCATTAGCCTTAAGGGAATTTGCAATCTAGCTTTCATGCTTTCCTCCAAGTGCAGCTAACACATGTTTTTTTTTTCTTTAAGGAGGCCCATCTGTTGAAGTTTTACCCTCATGACTCCATTCCCAATGGATAGATAATGCCTCTAGATCCCATAATTAATAGACAATCATCCCATAGAGTTCACCATTAATGTTGGTATTTCATGCACCCCTTTAATGTCCCATCATTGATAACCAATCTAAGAGATCCCCCATGGGCCATCTTGCATGTTTTCTCCTTGAAGTTTCCTAAAATTGGCTAAGTACCAAATTTTTGGGTTTTTAAGTTGTCACTTACTTGCTTAGGTTGCATGCTTTCTCCATCACTCTTTCTCCTTTTATTCCTTCCTTTTTTTCTTCTAGTGTTTTGGGTATCAACCTTCATCCTTACCCTTTACCCTCTACTAATCTCTAAAGGTAAGCCTTCGGCCTTACCTTCGACATCGAAGCTTGATTAAGTTTCAAGACTTTTCTAAGTATTGGTTTGTAAAACTTTGAGGGTCAAACTTCCCTCTTTCCTCTTTCATCCTTGCTCCCTTCTTCTATTGGCCTTCAGCCTTCACTCTTGCATCTTACCTCTTACCTTCAGAGGTAAGAGATAATTCTTCCCTCCAATTCCCAAAAATTTAACTTTTTTGGCTTTCAATCATGAGCTTCTTCAGAATGTCGAAGGGACCATTCCTTTGGTCCTACTGATATTTGGTTATCTCTCTAATGGTTTTCTCTAAATTTTTCTAAGTTTTGAATGCTTTGAGCTTCAAGGGTAAGTCTTTCCCCTTCCCCCAATTTTTTAGAGGTAAGCTTTCCCTCTTCCCCCAATATTTCCTTTCGTATTCACACTTTTCTCCTCATTTATTCTAAGCATCAGATAAGTGGTAAGCTTAATGCTCAATCCCCAACGTTGCATAGTTTTTGGTGCTCTAGACCATTTAATTCATAGGCTTGTAAAGGCCTCCTTTTGGGCTCGATGCCCCAACCTTCCTATAAATTTGGCTTCTCTCCAGGTGATGAAATTAATGTGCAACCACTTTTGAGCACCTAGATTTGATTCCCAAGCTTCAAGGATGGAATTAATTTCTCCCCTCACCTTTTGCAAGTGGATTTCATGGGAACTTATGCCCATTTATTTCTCTTTGTTGACTTTCTTGGTGGATCTATGCCCTAGTTGCGTCTTTCATGGAATGGCTCCATTATTGCACGCATAGTCTTTTTTGCTAATTATGGTTAGGGTTAGGGTTCAAATTGTGCTTCTATGTTATGCCTAATCTATAAAAGGAAAAAATGTATTCATTTTTAGGGTTGGTTCTTCCTCTGGCTCCTCTAGGGTTTTTCTTTTGTAGACACTATATTTTATAATTTTTCATTGTAAAGATTGGATTTTTTTCCTCTACATTAATGGAATGGATCAAGTTTTCCTCTTCTCAACTCTTTTGTGTTTGAGTAAGTTTATTACCTTACATATCTAAGTGTTTTTTGTATTTTTCATGCATGTATGTTGTGTTAAATTATTTATAGTTACTGGTTGTGAAACCTTCTTTCCTTCCAGCACCTTGTCAAACCCTAACCTTCTTCTATGCCTTTGAAAGTTGACCAAAAAAAGAGTTGTGAAAGTCCCTTGCCCCTCTTCAATGATGTACTATGCAATATTGGTCAAGAAGACACAACCTTTATATCTTGGTGTATCACCTCCATTTTCCCTTTCATGCATTCCTTCTAACCCTTTTCCCTTATGAGTTGTTGGAGTAAGTTAGTGGTAGGTTTTCATGTGTTGGGTTGGACCAACACAATACACTAGTATTGAAAAAGGAAGTCAGCCTTCTCTAGAGATTCAACCTCATACAAGCAAAGGTCCCACACCTTGAGGTCATTTCCATTGTGTCATTGGAATGTTGAGCTTTGTGCTCAACAAGGTGCAATTTCATGTGACAATACTACCCCCACATGTTCTTACTTGCATTATTTTTATTGAATTATCTCTTCACTATCATCTTTCAAGATAAAAATATTCTTCTCAATTCTCTCTACCTCATGAGAGAGATTTATTTTATCACACTCACTCCAATCCTCATCGCCTTCCTCGGGATAGCATTCTATCCTCTCTGTGTGCCACTCATCTTCACACTTCTCATCTACTTCCCAACCACCTGCATGTGGTTCTTTTACATACATCTTCTCTTCAATCTCACCTTCCTTGTTTTTCCCACCTTCAAGGGCATCCAACCTTTCTTGGAGATTTAATACCTCTTCATAAATAAAATTTGAAAATCCTCTTTCTCGGTTCTCTATAAAAAAATTCTTATGGGTCTCTTCATGACCCATCTTGTCCTCTTCTTCGAAGACATCCTTTAAGTCTCTCAATGTGTAATTTTTGCAGCCTACATACACACATAATTTATAGATCCAATGTTCTCTATAATTGCAGCCGTAATCAAGGGAAAAATCAGATTTGTTAGATGGTTAGATCAATAACACTAAAATCCATTGAAAATAACGAAGCACAAAGGAAAAATGATGAAAACAAAAGGAACGATATTACCATAAGTCTTCCTCTTCCATGCTTCACCTTTCGTTACACCTCCTAGCTTGCAGTAAAATGTTGCCCTCAGATTCGTGTATGAGCAATTATGACAAATGACAAGACTAAAGCAAGTTTTGAAGGATTTATTCAAAATCGAAATGCCTATGCCTATTGCCAATGCCTATGTCTAAAACAAATGTCAAAATTGAATACTAAAATTAAAATTGCCATGAAAATATGTGAAAATAAATGCCTATAATAACTATACAAAATGCTAGCATGTGTGCGTGTCTTTGAAAAGTGAGGAAGATAGCA